>CM070493.1:43716491-43771491 GCA_036324585.1 Champsocephalus esox
GAGAAGTGCTCACTATCACAGATTTTTTCAGATTTGTGAACAATATTTGAGAGAAATGGTTATTTTGTGTTTATAGAACATGTTTTAGATCTTTGAGTTCATCTCATGAAAAATGGGAGCAAAAACAAAAGGGTTGCATTAATATTTTTGTTCAGTGAATAATGAAGACAACAGTTTTTAAATGTAAAAAACCCTTTTTTTATTTTTTAAAAATGTCCTATTTACATTTTTAATTTTTTCACACACAAAATCAAGAGTTATACTGATTGTATCCCCAGGACCGTCTCCAATTTAGAATTCCCCAGATTACTGGAAATATCATGGAGTTTTTTCACTTCAGTCAAAATATTCATGTGTTTGCTGTTTTTGACACAAAGACGCATTACATCTACAAACAGAGCATACAATGAGAGCACATGATGATACACTTTGATGTTTGTTTCATTTCTGCGGTAATGTTACAGAATGTTTCGGGGGAAAAAGCCAAAATCTGCCTAGTGTCAGTAAGTAAGTGTTAAAATCACAAACTTGCTCTTTAGAGTCAGTCTTTAAGAAAATAAATGTTACAAAGTGATTGACATTCTACCAGTTGTAAAGTTTTCAGACAACAAATTGTATCAAAAATATCTTGGTAGCAGAAAAAAGCAAAAAATCAGTAAATTCATCAAATACGACTGTTTAACTGGATTGTCTTACTTAAATCAAAAAGCTGCCATAAGAGTCACATTCTTAAATAACAGCTATTTAGACAAGAATTTGATTTTTCTAGTTTTAACTTTTTGCATACCTCAAAGTGTGTCGAAAAGTATCTTGGCAAGAGAAAAAAGCCAAAATCTGCCTATTGTCAGTAAAAAAGTGTTAAAATCATAAACTTGCCTTTTAGAGTCACAGTCTTTAAGAAAATACATTTGTTACAAAGTAATTGACATTCTACCAGTTGTAAAGTTTTCAGACAACAAACGGTATCTAAAAGTATCTTGGTTGCAGAGAAATGAAAAATCAGTAAAGTCATCTCAAAAACATACATTTAATAAAGTAATGTTAGTCAAGTCGAAACAGTGTCAAAATCACAAACTCTCCATTTAGTGTTTGATTCTTTAAGAAACTCAATTCATTACAAATCAATGAATATTTTACCAAGTTATAAAGTTTTGCATCCAATAAAGTGTAACTATAAGTATCTTTGTAGGAGAACAAACTAAAATCATTTAAGTTATTTCCAGAAAACTGGATTGTCTTAAAATCCCAAAGTGCCTTTAAGAGTCACATTCTTAAAGAAAATGTGTTCAGAAAAAGTACTGAACTTTCTACCAGTTGTAAAGTTGTCATAAAACTCTATCCAAAAAGTAAGAGAAAGACAACGAGATAAAAAAGCTAAATCTGCCGAGTGTCAGTAAAAAAGTGATAAAATCACAAACTTGCCTTTTAGAGTCACATTCTTAAATAACATCTATTTAGACAAAGTATTTCAGTTTTTCTAGTTTAAACTTGTTGCATACATAAACGTGTATCTTACAGTTCCTTTGTGAGAGAATCTTCCTTATACTTAATAACGTAATTAAACAATAAAAAAGACCTGATCAAGGGGGCATTAAGATCTTTAAATTATTATTATCTTCTTCAAAGAGACTTCCTTGTAGTTAGTAAAGTAATTAAAACATTACTTCACAAGCCATACAACTTAAGAGAACATCCAGTTCACAAGCCATACAACTTAAGAGAACATCCAGTTCACAAGCCATACAACTTAAGAGAGCATCTTTTAACAACAACTTCATAGAGGCTTTTAAAGTTGTGTGAAGTAATTAAACATTAAAAATACAAGATCAGGGGGTCATTAAGATCTTTTCAATTATTAATACCCCTCTTCATAAAAGAGACTTCCTTATAGTTAATAAAGTAATTACACATGAGTTCACAAGACATACAGCTTAAAAAAAGAAGATCTTTAATGAACACAAATCATATTAAAAACTGATCTAATTTAGAGAGGACTATAAAGGTTTTAGGTGACTTAGTGAGTGAACATTAATGGCTTTTTATTTAGTTTGAGCGTAGTTCTTTTTAAAACTAACTCCACCCCCCTATCTTTCTGGCATAGGATAACAGCAACATCAGGGGGTGACAGGAGGGGGTAGAGAAATGGGGAGAAGAAGGGGTGTGAGGGGGGCGGGGGGAGACAGTCTCACACATCCAGACTCCATTTTTCATGGAGAGCCTCAGACGGAGGGTCTGCACCCGGCACCGTTTCTTGACTGGCGCTCCCGACGGATGGCGGTACGTTGTCACAGGCGTCTCGCTGATTAAACCCATATCGATGCGTCTCTTGGCCATTTTTCTTTTTGAAAGGTGACTTGATGAGTGGAAATGACTGGCTTTTTATTTAGTCTGCACGGATTTATTTTTAAAACCAACTCCACCCCCACTAGCTTCTGGCCTCATAGCCAAAGGAAGGGGGGTGTGACAGGAAGGGGGAGAGAGGCAGGGGTGTGAGGGGACGGAGTACGAGACAGTCTCACGCACAACTTCAAAGAGACTGCCTTAATCAACACATGGATCCAAGGCTTATAACATTCCGGTGCCATATCACACCTGCATGTTAGGTGCAACACCTCAAAGTCCTCCTGATTACTCACAAAGCCCTCAACAACCAGGCCCCCCTACCTCACAGACCTGCTGCACCACCACACCCCCCCCCTACCTCACAGACCTGCTGCACCACACCCCCCCCCCTACCTCACAGACCTGCTGCACCACCACACCCACCCCCTACCTCACAGACCTGCTGCACCACCACACCCCCCCCCTACCTCACAGACCTGCTGCACCACACCCCCCCCTACCTCACAGACCTGCTGCACCACCACAACCCCCCCTACCTCACAGACCTGCTGCACCACACCCCCCCCCCACCTCACAGACCTGCTGCACCACTACACCCACCCCCTACCTCACAGACCTGCTGCACCACCACACCAGGGCCAAGCAATCTCACAGGCGGGAAACACACAAAGGCAGGAACTGTGGGATCTGGAATGACAGGAAAGATTACTTTCAAAATAAAAACATAAATAAACCTAACATATCTGTCGAGTCACAACATTAGCCCCCCCCTCTAGGGACGTCTCCTGACGGCCCAGGCAGAATAGGATGTAGCCTGTCGAAATCCCTGATCAACTCCTGATCCACAACGTAGCGAGACGGGATCCACATCCTATTCTCTGCTCCATAGCCTTTCCAGTCAACGAGAAACTGCCTGCCACGTCCCCTTCTCCGGACTGCCAGCAGTTTCTTGACTGTATAAACAAGGCCACCATCAACCATTCTGGGGGGTGGCGGAGGTTTAGTTGCGGGCACCAAACCGCTTTCCTTGACAGGCTTGATCTTCCCAATGTGGAATGTAGGGTGGACCCGCAGGGATCTGGGGAGTCGCAAGCGCACAGACACAGGGTTTACGATCTTCGTTATTGGAAAGGGACCAACAAACCTGGGGGCTAATTTTCTTGAAGCGACATGGAGGGGTAGATCTTTCGTGGACAACCACACCTTCTGCCCAGGCTGGTACACTGGAGCTGGCCGGCGGTGTCGGTCAGCCCCCCTTTTCATTGAAGAAGAACTCCTTAGAAGGGTTCGACGGGCAGCCGCCCAGATGCGATGGCAACGTCTGACCAGGGCATGTGCAGACGGGACCAAGACCTCCTTTTCAGTCTCAGCAAACACGGGTGGTTGGTAGCCAAAGACGCACTGGAAGGGAGTCATACCAGTGGCAGAGGTAGGAAGAGAATTGTGGGCGTATTCCACCCAGGTTAGACGCTTGCTCCACGGTGAGGGATTCTGAGCCACCAAGCACCTCAGACATGTCTCCAACACTTGGTTTAATCTCTCCGTTTGTCCATTGGACTGGGGGTGATACCCAGAGGAAAGGCTAGCGGTGGCTCCAATGAGACTGCAGAACTCCTTCCAGAACTTGGAAACAAACTGTGGGCCCCGGTCTGACACAATATCCCTGGGAAATCTATGTATCCGGAACACATTGACCATCATAATTTCCGCCGTTTCCTTGGCCGAGGGTAGCTTGGTCAATGGAATAAAATGAATCATTTTCGAAAAACGATCTACCACTGTTAGTACAGTGGTCTTACCTTGAGACACCGGGAGTCCAGTAACAAAGTCCATGGATATGTCAGACCAGGGCCGTTGGGGAATGGGCAACGGCTGCAGCAACCCAGCCCGAGGCATAGAAGAGGTTTTGCTGCAAGCACAAACAGGACAGGCATTCACATATTCACCAACATCTTTAGCCATGGACGGCCACCAGAAACGCTGCTTAAGTGCGAACATGGTTCCTCTAATCCCAGGATGACAAGTGAGCAAGGACGTGTGAGCCCAGTGAATGATCTTGGAGCGTAAGGGCACTGTAACAAACAGCCTATTAGGTGGACACTCACTAGGTGCTGGACTCTCAACATTTGCTTGCTGCACCTCTTTTTCTATCTGCCAAGTTACCACTCCTACCACACTGTTCAGTGGTAGGATGGGTTCTGGTTCCTTGGCAGCAGGCTCAGGGTCAAACAGACGGGACAAGGCATCTGGCTTGGTGTTCTGGGAGCCAGGTCTAAATGACAAGGTAAAATCAAAACGACTGAAAAAAAGTGTCCATCTAGCCTGGCGTGAATTCAGTCTCTTAGCCTTTTTCATGTATTCAAGGTTCTTATGGTCTGTCCATACCAGGAACGGCTGAGCGGCCCCCTCTTGCCAATGTCTCCACTCCTCCAAGGCTTGTTTCACTGCCAGTAGTTCACGATTGTCCACGTCGTAGTTCCTTTCCGCTGAGGACAACTTACGGGAGAGAAAAGCACAGGGATGGAGCTTATTATCCTTTGCAGCCCGCTGAGAGAGAACTGCCCCCACACCGAGGTTAGAGGCATCCACCTCTACCACGAACTGTCGAAGTGGATCTGGGATGGTGAGGATGGGAGCAGAGGTGAACATCTCCTTTAGAGCTTGAAAAGCGTTAGCAGCTTTGGAGTTCCATTCAAATGGGACATGAGGAGAGGTAAGTACATGTAGCGGGGAAGCAATAGAACTGAAATTTCTGATGAAACGTCTATAAAAATTTGCAAACCCCAGAAACTGCTGTAGTTTTTTCCTGTTGACAGGAACTGGCCACGGCACTGACCTTGGCAGGGTCCATCTTTAGTTGACCGGGGGCAATGATGAAACCCAGGAACGATGTGGTTTGGACATTGAACTCGCACTTCTCTGCTGTAACATAAAGTTGGTTCTGTAGCAGGCGGTCGAGGACTTGACGGACATGCTGCTGGTGGGTTATGTTGTCAGGAGAAAAAAATCAAAATGTCATCAAGATATACAAACACAAAATTATTCAGGAAGTCCCCCAACACCTCATTTATGAGGGTCTGAAATACTGCCGGTGCGTTTGTCAAGCCAAAAGGCATCACTAGGTACTCATAGTGTCCACTAGGTGTGTTAAATCCAGTCTTCCATTCGTCCCCCTCCCTGATTCTCACCAAATGATAAGCATTCCTTAAATCCAGTTTGGTGAAAATGTTGGCGTCTTGCAAAAGTTCAAAGGCAGAGGAGATGAGTGGGAGAGGGTACCTGTTTTTGATGGTGATTGCGTTCAGAGGGCTGTAGTCTATACAGGGCTGGAGTGATCCATCTTTTTTGTCTACGAAAAAGAAGCCCCGCCGGTGACGAGGAAGGGCGAATGAGTCCGGCCTGCAAGGAGGTCTCAATATAATTGTTCATGGCCTCCCTTTCAGGTCCGGAAAGAGAGTAGAGGCGACCCTTGGGAATTGGGGAGCCATGTACCAAGTTTATTGCACAGTCCTTAGGCCTATGTGGTGGCAGGGCAGTGGCTCGGGCTTTACTAAAAACCTCCTTTAGGTCCCAATAGCAACTGGGCACCTTGGACTTGTCAGGGAAATCTTGCTCCTGTACTTGGATAGCCTCAGTCATTTCTGTACATGCAATCCTTCTAGCATGGGGAGTGTTGTCATTAGTCTTATTGTCTCTCAAACAGAAATGCGTGCAGTCCTCTCCCCATCCCTTAACTCTCCCAGATCTCCAGTCTATGTGTGGGTTGTGCTTGACTAACCATGGGTAACCAAGAATAAGTGGATGCTGAGCAGAGTCAAATAAATGGAAAGCCATGTGTTCAGTATGTGTTGCATTTACAGTTACTTCAATGGGCATAGTACAGTGGGTAACGGTAAACAATAACCGACCATCCAGAGCAGAGGCCTTTAACGGTTGCGTCAAAGGAATTACCCCACAGTTCCACTTCTTGGCCAACCCCCAATCCATTAAACTTTCATCCGCACCAGAGTCTATGAGAACCCCCTGAGTTAAAACATGTCTGTCTATTTTTACTTGTACCTGTGTCAAGGTACGAGGAGGGAATCCAGATGACAGTCGGCTCACCAGGGTCCTCCTCGTCCCTGATGAGCCCGATCTTTTGCTGTACATGAAGCCAGGAGGTGCCCCTGCTCCCCACAGTAAAAACACCTGCCCTCCTGAATGCGCCGAAGACGTTCCTCCGGAGTCAACTTTGCCCGACCCAACTGCATGGGCTCCTCTGAGACACTAGGGAGCACTCTACTCTCAGGAGGAGTATTGGTAGGAGGTCTCCAGGCGGGACGATGGCTTGGTGTGTCCCCTTGGGACACACCAGCCAAAGGTTCAAGAGTGTGGCAGACGTGACACACTCTTGAACCTTTCTTTTTGTCTTTCGGCCAGTCTATTGTCTATTCGAACTGCCAGTGCAATGACAGAATCCAAGTCTTCTGGGAGGTCCAGAGGCATCAACTGGTCTTTAATGGAATTCGAAAGACCAGACAAAAAGGCGTCGAGCATTGCTGCAGAATTCCAGCCACTATCTGCTGCAAGGGTCCTGAACTCAATGGCATAATCCGATACTCTGCGCTGACTCTGCTTAATCTGCATCAGTGCTCTGGCTGCCTCCCTTCCAGGAGCCGGGCCATTAAACACCTTGGTGAGAGTGTCTGTAAATACATCCAGAGAATTACAGGTAGATGAATCTCTCGCCCATTCGGACGTAGCCCAGGCCGCTGCTCTCCCCGTTAAGTGGCTCACCATGAAGGCCACTTTGGAGTGATCAGTGGGGAATGCAGCAGGGTTATATTTATAATGGAGATCACAATGAACAATGAAAGGGCGGCAGTCACCGGAGAATCGCTCTGGAGATGCCAGACGAGGCGGTGGAGCATGGAGTGGCACATGGTCAGCTGGAACAATAGGTGTGTGAGCAACAGCAGGGTGCTGAGGGGATGAACCGGCTTCCAGGTGAGCGAGGACCCGGTGCAGCTGTTCGGCAAGGTGATTCACCCGAGTATTGACTGAGGCTTGAAAGTTTTCCTGACGGCCGGTCAGGTCCCTCACCCCCAGGTTGATGGCGCCCAGCTGCTCCTCATGCTGGTGTAGTCTTGTTCCTTGAGCTCGCAGAGCTATCTTCACTGTCTCTGAATCTGCTGGGTCCATATTTTGGTCAGTTCGTACTGTTATGAACCGAGATACAGGACGCAGGACCCAAAAGCAGGATTCGGAGACAGATGTTAAAAAATAGAATGTTCTTTAATTACAAACTAAATCGTACTTTCACAAAAAATAGAAAGTAGATAAAAAGCCAAAACAAAGTTGTACAGCAACACAAAAACTCACTTGACAAAAGGTCTAAATCTCAAGGTAGGTATCAGGAGTCAAAAGGCCTGGGTGCTCACGACATGAAACATAACGAACTGACAAAGGAACAAAGGAACACCAGGGCTATATATAGGTGAGGGGGATGGGCACAGGTGAAAACAATCAGGGCAGGGCCAAGCAATCTCACAGGCGGGAAACACACAAAGGCAGGAACTGTGGGATCTGGAATGACAGGAAAGATTACTTTCAAAATAAAAACATAAATAAACCTAACATATCTGTCGAGTCACAACACATACAGCAGTAAAATGCAACACACACATTCTTGGAGCCGAAATACACCATCATCATGTTTAGAATTGTAAAACACATTCAGGGAGTATTTCATTGCACAATATTGTAATGCTTTGAGCTCTAAAATATTAGTTTATATTCATGTGTGTAACTAAAAACATAAATCAGTGAACCAGTAAATGTTTTTTTCATTTTTGCTTTAAAATGGTGAATTTCCGTGGTATTTATAAAGTGACTTATTTCATCACGACAAGTCACTTGTGAGTCGCTTTTATCCAACGAGACTCACACACTCAACACTGAGGACCCTCCCCACAGGAGCACTTTGGGGTGAAGGGTCTCAGGGACAGAACGACATGCTGACTGCAGCGGGGTTTGAACCTGTGACCCCCTGATCCTAACTTATAATTGACAGCTGCTGCTCTTGGACCACTTTTTTATTTCACTCTGAAACTGCAGCGTCAGCGAAACCTTCTATGAGAGGCAGAGAGAGGACAGAGGGCAGTGTCAGCGCGCAGGAAGAGAGAGGGTCCTCATTGTTCTGCCTGACACTGTGTGTGTGTGTGTGTGCGTGTGTGTGCGTGTGCGTGTGTGCGTGTGCGTGTGCGTGTGTGCGTGTGCGTGTGTGTGTGCGTGTGTGTTTGTGTGCGTGCGTGTGTGTGTGTGCGTGTGTGTGTGTGTGTGCGTGTGTGTGTGTGTGTGTGTAGGGGGCAGAGACCAGGAAGCGGTCTCCCACTCTCAGCAGTCAGTTTAAGAGATCTCTGGAGCTGCTGATGAGGACTCTGAGCGTCTGTCAGCCTTTCTTCGTTCGCTGCATCAAACCCAACGAGCACAAGAAGCCCATGGTGAGTGTCTGTGATCTGTGGATGGAGAACAGATTGGCTTTAAGGGTTTTAGTTTGCTGTATTATAATTAAAATCACTGTTTGATTGCTATGTGGTAGAGAATGTTAACACTTTAGGAACCGTAAGAACCTAATGTACTGTGATGATGATGATGATGATGATGATGATGATGATGATGATGATGATGATGATGATGATGATGATGATGATGATGATGATGATGATGATGATGATGATGATGATGATGATGATGATGATGATGATGATGACTCCGACAGAGTCAGAATCCAGCCGCGATGAAGAGGTCAGGTATCTGAGTAATCAATTCAAGTCACACAACTAACAGTGACACAATTCAGATTTAAAACATGCTAAAGTCTATGATGTCTGTGTGTGTGTGTGTGTGTGTGTGTGTGTGTGTGTGTGTGTGGGGGGGGTGTGTGTGCGTGTGTGTGTGTGTGTGTGTGTGTGTGTGTGGGTGTGTGTGTGTGTGTGTGTGTGTGTGTGTGTGGGTGTGTGGGTGTGTGCGTGTGTGTGTGTGTGAGCGTGTGTGTGTGTGTGTGTGTGTGTGTGTGTGTGTGGGGGGGGGGTGTGGGTGTGTGTGTGTGTGTGTGTGTGTGTGTGTGTAGTTGTTTGACAGGGAGCTGTGTGTGCGTCAGCTGAGGTACTCTGGTATGATGGAGACCATTCGTATCCGCCGTGCAGGATATCCTATACGCTACACCTTCGTGGAGTTTGTCGACCGTTACCGGGTGCTCATGCCCGGAGTCAAACCAGCCTACAAACAGGTAGACTACTACAGGGGTGTGTGTGTGTGTGTGTGTTAATTAATCTGCTGAAGGCTTGTCATGTAATTCACGGTACTTTCACTCCACACACCATTGTTCTTAAAGTGGGTCATCTCATTGGAGCACACAGGATGCGTTCACATCATCAGATGTTCTGTTTGAATGGAGGGAGCGCTAACACGTGTTCACTTCCGTTCTATGTGAGCTAACAGGGGTGAAGACACCTCCAATTCACTTCAGCCTCAGCAGGCGATGGTCCCTGGATGGCTGTTCACCGTGGTGACTGTGCACCAACACCAGCTCCTCCAGAGACGGTTAATGTGGAGTTGTTTTCAGCACGACATGTTAGATACATGTTTTCAGCACGACATGTTAGATACATGTTTTCAGCACGACATGTTAGATACATGTTTTCAGCACGACATGTTAGATACATGTTTGCATGCGGATGAGGAAACACATTCAAAGTGTGACTGCAGAAACCCAACGTGTCATATCTCACGCTGCCAACACTGAGTGCTGTCACAGATGATGAGCTCCAAAGGACTGAAGCCTTCTGTAAGCAGCGGTCTTATATTCAGGTCAACACCGACGCCCCAATTAGAATCCAGAAGTATTCAATCGGTTTGAAAAACTGGGGCCAAATCAGCCAGAAGAAGAGAGAGAGAGAGATGGTGTGTGTGTGTGTGTGTGTGTGTGTGTGTGTGTGTGTGAGAGAGTGTTTGTGTGTGTCCCCTAATACAGTGTTATGGAAAGTCTGGAACACATCAGATTACACCCCATGTGTGACACTGCGTTGGGTCAACATGCTTTTTTCCTACAATCCCAACAGCACTTTGTTTTCCTTGGACCCCAACATGTTTCCTGCTGCTGCTGTGTGTGTGTGTGTGTGTGTGTGTGTGTGTGTGTGTGTGTGTGTGTGTGTGTGTGTGTGTGTGCTTATAAAAAATCGAATTCAGTTAATAAGTCAAAAGTTTTTTTTATTATCATTATTATTTCTCTTTTTGAGATACATTTGCCTTCTGATTATTATAAGGTTTTGGGTCCTCTGATTTGCCTTTAAATGGGGAAACATGTTTATTCCTTTTTGTATCAGTATTTGAGGTTAACGGTGCATATCTTCAGTGCTTGATTAATATTGTGCTTTAGTGAGTATTGTTAGTATGCTGGCGTTTGCCTTCAGCTCGCAGCCTCACACAGCTTGTAGCTGAGCAGGGGACGTTCAGCGTGTCCAACCTGTCCTCTGTGTGGGCCCTCAGGAGGACCTGCGGGGGACGTGTCAGAGGATCGCGGAGGCTGTGCTGGGCAGAGATGATGACTGGCAGATGGGAAAGACCAAGATCTTCCTCAAGGTACTGCTGCAGTGGCTCTACTCATCACAGTCATATGATGAACAACACCTGTTTGATTATCTTTTATAAATATCGTCTATTCATCTTTTTAATCAGGTGTTTGACAACTATTCTGCTTTTTAGACTTCACATGAAAATACAGATTGCATCATATTTTAGTGGAAGGTACAAGAAAATCCAAACTGACCTTAAACTAAAAAGGAAAATATGCAAGTATGGTCATCGACACAGTTGTATATGTTCGTCAACCTTCATCCGTCCTTCAGCTGTTCTTCATGAGATGAAGTTCAGTTTATAGATGTTGGATCTCTGAGTTCAAATTAAGATGAACGTCATACTGGTCATTTAACTCCAGTGGGGTCTCTTCTTACACTTGTCATATTCTCTCACTCCCGTTACCTGAATTGCTATCAACTTTCCAATAAAGTTGAAAATACCATTAATAACCTTTTAGGATAAAATGGTATATCCAATGAAAGTAGCAAATAAGAAGAGGATTCAACAAGGTCAGCAACAATACTCATGCTGGCTGTGGCATTTAAACCACGCTCAGGGTGTAATGGGGGCTTGATCTGTGCCAAGAGAATATTCCTCACTACTTTACACCAGCAGAGGGACATGATGCAGCATGAATCCTTGGATATCTGTTGTGAGTGTTGGTAGACCATAGACGTATTTCCATCTGAAACTCCCCCTGTTCGGTTATCCTGTTCCCTCTGTACTCTCAGTCTGCATCCATAGTGTGAAACCAAGTGATCTGTACTCTCAGTCTGCATCCATAGTGTGAAACCAAGTGATCTGTACTCTCAGTCTGCATCCATAGTGTGAAACCAACTGATCTGTACCCTCAGTCTGCATCCATAGTGTGTAACCAAGTGACCTGTACCCTCAGTCTGCATCCATAGTGTGAAACCAAGTGACCTGTACCCTCAGTCTGCATCCATAGTGTGTAACCAAGTGACCTGTACCCTCAGTCTGCATTCATAGTGTGAAACCAAGTGATCTGTACCCTCAGTCTGCATCCATAGTGTGAAACCAAGTGACCTGTACCCTCAGTCTGCATCCATAGTGTGAAACCAAGTGATCTGTACCCTCAGTCTGCATCCATAGTGTGAAACCAAGTGATCTGTACCCTCAGTCTGCATCCATAGTGTGAAACCAAGTGACCTGTACCCTCAGTCTGCATCCATAGTGTGAAACCAAGTGATCTGTACCCTCAGTCTGCATCCATAGTGTGAAACCAAGTGACCTGTACCCTCAGTCTGCATCCATAGTGTGAAACCAAGTGATCTGTACCCTCAGTCTGCATCCATAGTGTGAAACCAAGTGATCTGTACCCTCAGTCTGCATCCATAGTGTGAAACCAAGTGACCTGTACCCTCAGTCTGCATCCATAGTGTGAAACCAAGTGATCTGTACCCTCAGTCTGCATCCATAGTGTGAAACCAAGTGACCTGTACCCTCAGTCTGCATCCATAGTGTGAAACCAAGTGATCTGTACCCTCAGTCTGCATCCATAGTGTGAAACCAAGTGATCTGTACCCTCAGTCTGCATCCATAGTGTGAAACCAAGTGATCTGTACCCTCAGTCTGCATCCATAGTGTGTAACCAAGTGATCTGTACCCTCAGTCTGCATCCATAGTGTGAAACCAAGTGACCTGTACCCTCAGTCTGCATCCATAGTGTGAAACCAAGTGACCTGTACCCTCAGTCTGCATCCATAGTGTGAAACCAAGTGACCTGTACCCTCAGTCTGCATCCATAGTGTGAAACCAAGTGATCTGTACCCTGAGTCTGCATCCATAGTGTGTAACCAAGTGATCTGTACCCTCAGTCTGCATCCATAGTGTGTAACCAAGTGATCTGTACCCTCAGTCTGCATCCATAGTGTGTAACCAAGTGACCTGTCAGAGTTCCCACTTCACATGCCTGCTGACGGAAGCACTGTTTCTGTGTGTATGTGTGTGTGTGTGTGTGCGCGTGTGCGTGCGTGTGTGTGGGGGTGTCTCTGTGTGTGTGTGTGTGTGTGTGTGTGTTTGTGCGTGTGTGTGTGTGTGTGTGTGTGTGCGTGTGCATGCGTGCGTGTGTGGGGGTGTCTCTGTGTGTGTGTGTGTGTGTGTATATGTGTGTGTGTGTATGTGTGTGTGTGTGTGTGTGGGGGGGGGTGTCTGTGTGTGTGTTTCTGTGTGTGTGTAGTTCAGTAACAATACTCCTTAGTTAATGCAAGACAGAAGAGGTTGAGAAAATAACTGTGTGTTTCTAAATTGGGTGTGTTGGGTTCACACCCAGTCAGGACAGATGTAGTCCTGAGGCTTAAAGTCATTGCCAGGGCATTACTGTTTGCTGCTTGCCGTGAACGCACAACACACTGTCACTTTTCCCCCAGGGGTTAAATAAAAACATCAGCTGATGATGGTTTAGGCTCAGCAGTTTGTTTTCACAGTGTGTCTCCTACATTCACATTTCCAGTATGACAATGCAGCACAGCTTCCCCTGGAGAAAACAATGCGAGAGAGTTTCAGATATTTACAGTTTTTATAAAAGTTATAATTACACTTGTGTTATTTATACAATAACAAGGAACATTGTTGAACACGGCGAACCAAGGCAAACAAGTTATTGGAGACATTACAGCCCCAGTTTGAGTTGATAAGTCATGTGTATTTTCACACAAACCATTAGATTTCTGGTTATCTCTACCAGTTCTTACCGCTTGGCTGGACAGGAAGCAGAACAGGAAGTTGAAAGTGCAGGGGGGTGAAGGCCGGGCAGTGCCCACACTTCCTCTTACAGGACGGATGGACAGATCACAGGACGAAGAGATAGAAGCAGTTTGTTCTTTTCGGCGTCTTGTTAGCAAACTGGAAAGCTGTCACACTAAAGCATGTTCAGCATGTCCTGACTTCAGAATCACAATTCACTTCCATCACATATTCACAGACTCTGTCCAGACTGAAATGTTGGCAGCTATTAGAAGGGCTATCATTTATGTAAAGGAATGCGCCTTGATATTGGGGGTAAAACAAGTATAATCTGATACATCCCTTTATAGCAGGCATGGGCAAACTATGGCCCACAGGTCATATACGGCCCGTTGGGCTTTTTAATCTGGCCTGCCGAATATTGGGACAAAATTGTCCAAATTATAGTAAAGACCGCATACATTTTGCCTTTTTCCTGCAATACCCGGCATTTCAGTTGATCCCACTAGATGGCGCACTCTCGAAACAATTGACCTTTGCTGGAGTCTGGCCCCACTCGGCAACCCGGCAAGATCTAAGAACCAAATACGTCACGCTTACATTGGAGGGGGTCGAGATTAATCTGAGCAATAACAGTTCATGGCGAGTACAGCAAATACAGGTTGTAACAAGCAGTAGCGCTGAGCAAAGTGACTAGAATGTACGGAGCCCCCAGGGGACATGGAGAAGAAGAAAAACATTTATTTGAAAAAAATAAAAAAAAATAATGTTTTGCGAGATCTCGCAATACTGTTGCGAGATCTCGCAAAACCCCTTTGCGAGATCTCGTAGTTCGGCTGCTACGGCAACACAGAAACCACAGCAATGGAGCGGTTCATCGATTTTACTTTGAGCTTGGCCTTAAATATAAAGATATACCATCAGTGCTTGGCGATAGGCACGGGTTTCACACATATATATATACACATATACACATATATGTAAAGGGTTTCACATAAGTGAAGACACCTCAAGAGAAGCGAGGCGTGTGGTGAAGTGGGTTGAGTGTCGGTGTTCGGATCAGATTTTAATTTCGCGGATCAATAAATCATGAACATAACGTTGTACAAATACAAACAACATGACTTTACAATCATAGCAAGGTAGACAACTAGCTACAGAGTCGTTTTTATCAGAAGAGTTCGATACGCGCCGTCATCCGAGCTAAACATCAATAATTGGTCACAATTTGCAGCTGGAGGAGGGAGAGGAGGAGTGCTTAGGGACCGTCTACAAACTGCAACGGGATTTTGCGAGATCTCGCAAAGGGTTATTTATTTTTTTGTTCAAATAAAAAAAAAGTTCTTCTCCATGTCCCCTAGGGGGCTCCGTAAGAACGCGACCACACAATTGTAAAAAAACACTTATATAAAGTCAGGCAACGCTAACCATGCTCAGTGTGATTCTGTTTATTTGACCTTACTTTAATGACCATCCGTTCACTGTTTTTGACCATTGTGAAGAGGCAGACGTTTTCCTGTTGTTTTGTATTATTGCAGCTATCGGATGGAATCAATAGATGGGCTACATGTGGCCATCACAAGTAAAATCATGACGAAAACTACGCCGGTAAAATATGCGTGTAGAAAACGGCTTAGCCTATGCCACAATATGATAACAAGTAGTCAAGATAGTCTGATTAGCTTCACCTGTAGAATGCCAGAGAAACTTTAATAACAGCGTTGTTGTCACGATATTCATGTTATGTCACGTTTTTATGTCTAGGTTTGGGTGTCTTGCTGTTCTCCCTGTCATGTTTTCCTCCTGGTTTATTGTCTGGTCCTTCTCCCTGTGTTTTCCCCTGTCGTTAGTTTCCCTGGTGTGTCTAGTTGTCTGATTGTGTTCACCTGTGGCCCTTGTGTTTCTCCCCTGCCCGGCTGCTTCTCGTCTTGTGATTACCACTCCCTGTATTTAGTCTCGTCTCTTCCTGTGTTCAGTGTTGGTTCGTCTTTTGTTTGTGACCGAGTTCACCGTGGAGTGTTTTGTGTTTCCATGTGATATGTTCGATAAGAGCCCTTAAATAAAGGTATTATCAGTGTTATCTGCGTTTGGGTCCTACCTGCTTACTCCTCGTATCAGTTGTGATGCCAAACAGCGTCCATTCAGACTGAAACACATTCTCTGATGGGGATGGGGGATATTTATCAGCTGCTTGTGTGACAGTCGGACAGTGAAGACTTTACAGCGGCCGCTGCCGTGAGTTAACGGTAGACTAAACTCCGATGGACCAGCAGCACTGCAGCGGGCGGTAATGCCGCTGAACCACACTAATAAACAATGCACCACGGCACTCTGGAGAAAGGTATAAGGTTGGAGAAGTAGTTATTTAATTTAATCCGGCTTCGTATGATTAAAAACTACCCGACGCAGTCCTCGATTGATGTTGTTGTGAGCGGTGTTGCGGAGAAAATCAGCGACGTAAAACGCTGCGTGGGTCATAAGAAGGCACGTAAACGGTTACGTCATGACGCAAACGATGACGCAATGATGCAATAGTTCACCTTTGAAAAGTCGATGATGTTAATGAGCAGTGGACAGCTACATATTGTGCGATATAAGGCTGTATGTCTTATTTGCCAAAAACCGTTGCAGTTTTCAAAGAATACAATATCAGCCGCCACTTTCCCACCATCTGCTTCTGGCCCGGCCCGGCTGTCAAATGGTGGCCCCCGAACCAAAACCTGTGCCCACCCCTGCTTTATAGCCTACATTGAGTTTTGAGTTACCCCCAGTATTTAACACAATTTATAATGTATTTGTAATTCTCTAAACGTTTGCACAAAGTTGCACATTCAATTACATTTTGAATATTTGAGTATTGGTGACAAAAAACAAATACTGTTAACAGTTGTGTGTGTTTAAAATAAACGTGTGACAGCGCGTATCTCCAATACTTTAATGGTTTCCAGAAGGGAATCCCCCATGGCGCTGAATTAAACAAATACATGGTGTTTGATAATGGATGATCATGCCTGTACAGTTTTCTGTTCAATAAGTACATCCAGAAACAACTCGAAACATGTCGTGTTTGTGACGACCTCAACGTAAGGACCCAGAGCAGCAGAGGGTTTCTCTTTATTAGCTCTCTCTCTGTGTATAGGATCACCACGACATGCTGCTGGAGATCGAGAGAGACAAAGCCATCACAGACAAGGTCATACTCATCCAGAAGGTGGTTCGAGGATTCAAGGACAGGTAGGTCTTCAGAACCAGTCCTTCCATGAAACTGGAGAGTGACCCATCCAGATGAGTCACTCTCCAGAACCACTGATCAGCTTTGGATTCTTAGTTGGTGATAAACTGTTCACATCTCAAGATTCAAACAAAAGTCATCTCCATCTGTAACTTCCTGTCATCAGATCTAACTTCCTGAAGATGAAGAAGTCAGCTGTGTTGATCCAGAAGACATGGAGAGGGTATCAGTGCAGGAAGAACTATGGCGCTGTGAGAGCCTCTCTGTTTGCACACACAACCAATCACATATTACAGAAGCGTAAACAGAAGTAGAGTTGAGCAGTCAGGTCATTACATCATGATCCATCTTTCTTCTTCTCTTGTTCTGTCTCTGCAGATGCGAGCAGGCTTCTCCCGCCTCCAGGCTCTGGTTCGTTCCAGGAAGTTGTGTGCGTCGTATCACGTGGCCCGCCAGCGAATCACAGGCTTCCAAGGGCGCTGCCGTGGCTTCTTGGTGCGCCGTGCGTTCAGGCACCGGCTGTGGGCCGTCATCACCATCCAGGCCCACACCAGAGGCATGATCGCACGCCGGCTCTACAGGAGGCTGCAGGGAGAGGTGAGCGCGCACATGCACATAGGACTGGAAATAAGTACATGTACCAAGTGCTGCACTAATGAACCATTTCAAAGTGCTGCGGTGTTCTTGAAACGCCTGCTCCACACAGAAGCAGTCTGCTGGACCAACCCACTCACAGCCGTTTGAGAACATGCCCATGACTGAACCCTGAACATTTGATCTTGTTGTTTATAATCTGCAGTAGCTAAGAGTTATGTGAAGCTTTAGTGAGATTATAAATCAGTCCTTTATTACTCATTTGTGAAATTCTTCAAGGTAAACAAGGTTAACTCATTTCCTACCGTTTACTCTGTAATCAGGGGTTTTCTTGTGTCTTTGCGTTCAAGCGATTACGTGAAGCTATTGTTCTCATCGTCCCTCCACCTGACCCTGCCCCCCCCCACTCCTGGATTCGCTTCAGTTTCACCCCACGTTGGACTGAGAAGTCAACAGAACGAGCAGCTTGAGTCGCTGTTAGTGGTTGATAGTCGTTCTTTCAAACAGTGTTCTGTGCCTTCGCCCTTCAGTACCGCAGGCGTCTGGAGGCGGAGAAGATGCGCCTGGCGGAAGAGACCAAACTGAGGAACCAGATGTCTGCGAAGAGAGCGAAGGCCGAAGCTGAGCGCAAACACCAGGTGGGAGTTCAACCCGGGCCGCTCTGGTTGAAACAACACTTCTGTTTATTTCTCGTGTGAGAACAAGCCTTCTGTTTGGTCGTGCAGGGTATGCTTCTCTTAGAAACCAGGTCACCAAACAGTGGGATCAGACATGGCTATTTGCATTGATGTCTTATCTTTTATCATCGGTCGTATGACTTCACCAGGAGCGCCTGGCCCAGCTGGCCACAGAGGACGCGGAGCGGGAGAAGAAGGAGAAGCAGGAGGCTCGCAGGAAGAAGGAGATGGTGGAGCAGATGGAGAAGGCCCGCCTGGAGCCCGTCAACGACTCCGACATGGTGGACAAAATGTTCGGCTTCCTGGGGACCACCGCCTCTTTCCGGGACAGGAGGGACAGGCCCCCGCTGGCTTCGAGGTGAACAGACACGCTTTCCTCTCCCTCTGCACAATGAGAACAACTGTTCTCCCTGAGATCTTAGATTCTATCAATTGCATTGTAATTTTGCTGACAGTGACACTTATTGAAATTAATACAATTATTGTTACTCTTTGTTATTATTGTTCTGCTAAGGATTAACCTTATTGTTTTCTTTGCATCTAATGTCTTCAAAATCTAATACAAACATTTATTCAAATGACCAGCATGCATTTCCTATGTTGCTCTTTTCCTAGTTTCCAAGCCAACATGTTTCACTTTCAGTCTTTAAACTGTGTTTCAAGGATTTTAAATGTCTTAATTATATATATTATATTTTATTATAATGTTCTGTATTGTTGCTTGGTATGCTGCGGTTATGTATGCATTTGTATACTTGATGATACGTTGAGACACAGAGGGGTTGTGTATGCATGTTGTCTGAGGAGGAGGAAGGACGAGACATGTCCTGTATCTGGAAGCGGGGACACGTACGTCCAGTATCGCTTTGGAGTCTAACCGTTGAATTATTAGGTGCCCTGTACTCATAATGATCTTGAGCTTGTCAGATGAATGCTTCATCACGAGGGAGAGTCTTATTTGAAATGATGTTAAGCACCAAAGACTCGGTCTGGATGTGTCCCTGCAGGACCTGGAGCGGACGCATCAGGAGCTGCAGGAGGAGGACCTGGACGAGGCTCTTCCTCTGCCCGAGGACGATGAAGAGGAGGATTTATCCGAGTACAAGTTCGCCAAGTTTGCCGCCACCTACTTCCAAGGCACAACCACACACACATACGTTCGACGGCCGCTCAAACAGCCTCTGCTGTTCCACGACGACGAGGGAGACCAGCTGGTAGGTGACCTTTGACCTCTGACCCGTCTGCAGTGTGATCCTACTATACATACGAGAACCAAACTGAAACAACATTTAAAGGAGTAATGGGTTCAGCTTTGTAAAGATGCATTTTTATAGCTGATATAAGAAGATTTTAAATAGTTCTTTAGCTTTTAGTAGGGGAACTATTTCGACACATAAATGAACCCATTTCTCGCTGTCCATTAAGATCGTGAAACATTGTAATACATCTGGAAAGTTACTAAAGCTGTCAAATGAGACAAAAGAAGTGCAGTTTAAAGGACACTATTTGGATGTACTAGAGTAGAATTATACGGTTACATAAAAGGGAAATACTAAAATAATGTACCTCAAATGTGTACTTGTGTAAAAGAAAGTACTATTTCATTGCACCACTAAGGTAACAATACCATTTGAAGTCAGTGATTCTTTAAATATGTGTATTCTCTCCACCAATAGCAAAGATGCAACTAGCACAACATTCATATTTCATGTGATAAACTGATAAATAAATATATGTGTTCCATGTCCCGGCCAGGCGGCTCTGGCGGTGTGGATCACGGTGCTGAGGTTCATGGGAGATCTGCCGGAGCCAAAGTACCACACAGCCATCAGCGATGGAAGTGAGAAGATCCCGGTCATGACCAAGATCTACGAGACGCTGGGAAAGAAGACGTACAAGAGAGAGCTGCAGGCGCTGCAGGGGGAGGGGGAGGTGAGGCAGGGAGGTGGGAGGGGCTTACAAGCAGGGTCGAGTTATAAACTGAGCTCTATGGGGTCTTTAAAACTAACGTGCGCGCACACATGCACCACCCGCACACACACACACACACACACCAGCAGCCCTCTACTTGCTACAAACTTAAATATGAAAAGGTTAAACTACGCACACACCCATCTCGGCTCGCGCAGCACGTTCACAGGCGTAGACTGCGCACTGATGTATCGCGCAGCTTGGAGGTGCATATGGGGGTTAGTCCCTATCTTTATTCAAGAGCGTGGTATTTAAATTTGAGAGCATACTGTTACCTTTTTACTATTAACGGTATCTCGGCACCGAAACCGTAGTTTCGAATACACACCGGTGGTTTCTGACTTGGCTCGTTGTCAGCCGGTAACCAGCTGCCCAGACATTTCGAGGGGAAAGAGGATGGAAACGAGGCGTTCGGGTGCCGTGGGAAGAACCTCCGTTTATTCACGTTCTTCAAGCTATATTGACACTGTATTACATACATACAGACTAGATACTATTCCTTTTCTGACCACTTTCTCTATACTTTCGTCTCTCTCTCCATAACTCCGCACTTCGCCTTGGCCATCACATTTCACACACACAGAGACTCCAAAACCCACAACCCCTTGCGGCTGCTACTCTTAAAGTGACAGGCCAAGTCTGTAACAATACTTTATGTATTTATTTCCCTCAAACTCTGTCCTCGCACTCAAATAGTGCCTGCTTGCACTTAGATTTGCTCTGCTTGTGCTCAAACTGTACGCTTGCACTCAGATATATTGCTGCTCAGAATTATTCTGTGCGCGCTCGAAACTTTTTCTGCTCTCAGAATTATTCTGTGCGTGCTCGAAACTTTTGTGCAACAATCCTGTCAAAATCCCTCAACCAATAGGAGGCCAGGTGTCCTTGCGGGTGCGTTCGCTTTACTTATTACAGCGTCCCGTCAGGGCGGTTACTCTTTCGTTTATAAACTCCAGCCCTCCATGGCTTTATAACATAACATGTACATCGCTTCGCTGTACAACTTTTTTTTTGGTGTAAGCACAGTTAGTACATGTTTATAAAACGGACAATTCAAATCAAGCAAGCTGACGTTTCTTAGTCGTGATATAATGAGTGTATATCCCGGTATAATTGTAGTTACTTTTCACAAGTCAGTATCCCTCCGCGTCTGAGAACCGTTACAACCATATGGTTACAACTGTTACATTACGCCCGTCACGAAACTAACTAACTAACAAAGCTTAAAATGGAAACATTTAAGGTCAACTTCGACATCCGGGGTGGCCTTACTATGGAGGAGTGGATTGAGAAGTGCCTATCTCCAGAAAAAAAAGGACCTAAACGACGACAATGCTATCTGTCTATTATGTTCTCTAGCTGTTATTGGTGTTGCATAGCAACCACCTCGCACTATGTTTTGTGCAGAAGGCAACGGAGGGACTATTTTATGTTGAACATCATTATTTAATAATAAAAACTATTTAAATTGGAGTGTGTATTTTTCTTTCACATTGCCAGCCACACGTGGTAACCGTTTTATAAATGCAATAGCTCACTTCAGGCAGTGATATACGAATATCTATACAATATGGTTTTCGACACTCCGCTTTGCGTCGGGCCGAAACAAGCCGTAGCACAACAGTGCTGGAGCAGAACAACAGTCTGGAGGAAGAAGTGGGCCGGTCGGAAAATTCACTAGCAATCCCACCTCCCAGAGCTCTCTATATGGCGCTGCCCCCTCCTCCCGTTGACAATTTACTAGCGATAACGAGGACCGGTCGAGATTCCCGGGCTGATTTTTAGTCCCAGTACGCCACTGAACGTAGCTATTATGTAAGGTGCTGGTGTATATATATACTAACTGTGCTTCCCCCCCCCACACAAAAAGTTGTAAATCAAACAAGTGAAGTACATGTTATAAAGCCGTGGAGAGCTGGAGTTTATAAACCAAAGAGTAACCGCCCTTACGGGACGCTGTAATAAGTAAAGCGAACGCACCCGCAAGGACACCTGGCCTCCTATTGGTTGAGAGATTTTGACAGGATTGTTGCACAAAAGTTTCGAGTGCGCACAGAATAATTCTGAGAGCAGAAAAAGTTTCGAGCACGCACAGAATAATTCTGAGCAGCAATATATCTGATTGCAAGCGTACAGTTTGAGCACAAGCAGAGCAAATCTAAGTGCAAGCAGGCACTATTTGAGTGCGAGGACAGAGTTTGAGGGAAATAAATACATAAAGTATGCTCTCAAATTTAAATACCACGCTCTTGAATAAAGATAGGGAATAACCCCCATAGGTGCAGCGCAGGCATATTGTCTTCAAGAGATGCGTAGTTCTTTTGGGAAACATGTTTTTCTTAGCCTATTTACCTCGTTAACGTAAATAATACTCATTTACATATTAAATTGACATGCATTATTTGTGATTAAAATAATGGTTGTTGGTAATGTGTTAGCGACCCCCACACAGATGTATGATTTCACTGCGTCCGTGGGAGCTTAGGCCCCTCCTGGTGGCAGCTCAGCTCCCATTGGCTCCCACATAACCCTGTTTTTAGGGTTAGAGGGTATCAATGATTAACTGGAGCCGCTCTGTGTAGCGCTGCCTCTTCTACTATATTTAACCCTTTGGATGTACTCGCACACACAACACATTTAGCTCTTGTCCCCATTCTAAAAAGTAAAATACATTTAGTTTTTCCAAAGATATTGATGGGTGAAGGTCATTCATCAACTTTAGTATACACTTTCAAGCTTTTTAAAGTGTATAAGCTTGAGATATATAATTCATTTTATATAAATAATAATTTGTATTTGTGATATCTGCTTTCAGTTGTGAACAATGTCAAGAATGTATTGTACCATCTGTTAGTCTCTGATCTGTGTCTCTCTGCAGACGCCTCACTCTGACAGCCACAAGAAGAACAGCGTCCGGCACAAACTGGTGTCCCTCACCCTGAAGAAGAAGTCCAAGATCACTGAGGAGGTGAGCGAAACGTCCTCTCTGACGGGTCCTCTGTAGGTGGCAGGTAGCAGAAGTACAAGAGTAAAGTGTGATTCTCTTCAGGTCACAAAGCGCCTAAACGATGGTGAGTATGGTCTCCACGGCAACAGCATGCTGGAAGACAGGCCAACATCCAACCTTGAGAAACTTCACTTCATCATCGGCAACGGGATCCTGAGACCAGCACTGAGGTACACACACACACACACACACACACACACACACACACACACCCAAATGTGCACATACATGTTTCTCTTCAGTGATCGATTTGTTATGTTAAATGTTTGTTCACTCATTGAAGGATAATAAGTCATTTCCTGTACTGTATGTTCAATTTGAGAAATGTTTGTGTAACACGGACATAGGTGCCTCGTGTTTAAAATCTAAATGCAACACTGGTCTATTTTGACGTTGCACTGTTGAGCCAGTTTTATCGTTTTAAGTACATTTGAATCACTTTCCAAAGTGTTTGTCAGTTGGAAATTAGATTCTACATACACTATGTATCTGTCTGTATATTTGTATATACACTGTATACATGTAGATGTAATATAACCTCTAACCTGATGCGTGGGTGTGTGTGTGTGTGTGTGTGTGTGTGTGTGTGTGTGTGTGTGTGTGTGTGTGCATGTGTGTTTCTGTGTGTGTGTGTCAGGGATGAGATATACTGTCAGATCTGTAAGCAGCTGAGTCAGAACCCTTCTAAGAGCTCTCACGCTCGCGGCTGGATCCTCATCTCTCTGTGTGTCGGCTGCTTCGCCCCGTCAGACAAGTTTCTCAAGGTCAGCACACTTTTTCATTTTATTGTCAATTTAAATATACAGAAGGGAGACATCCTAAAAAACATATTTTCTTATCACTTCGGGTTTTTTTTTAATTGATCCCCTCCATCTACAATTCAAGAGGATTACCTTTTTATAGCTTAATAAGGGTATATGCAGGAATCATTACCATTCATTTATTATCTTTTAAAACCCACGCACTATTGGACAAAGTGTAAAGCCCTTACAGAGTGTAAAGCCCTTACAAAGTGTAAAGCCCTTACAGAGTGTAAAGCCCTTACAGAGTGTAAAGCCCTTACAGAGTGTAAAGCCCTTACAAAGTGTAAAGCCCTTACAGAGTGTAAAGCCCTTACGGAGTGTAAAGCCCTTACAAAGTGTAAAGCCCTTACAGAGTGTAAAGCCCTTACAGAGTGTAAAGCCCTTACAAAGTGTAAAGCCCTTACAGAGTGTAAAGCCCTTACAGAGTGTAAAGCCCTTACGGAGTGTAAAGCCCTTACGGAGTGTAAAGCCCTTACGGAGTGTAAAGCCCTTATTATGGGTCGAATGGTGGAGATGATTGAGCAATCAGGACCACATTTTGAAGTTAAGAATGTGAATAGACATCTTTGTGAGATCACATGGCCTCCGCTGTGGTGTTGAGACCCAGTCTTAGCCCTGTATTTCCCAGTCAGCCACATATGCCGTCTGAATGCTACCTCAGGAATTCATCTTATTTTCGGTTGTGTTGTTTGCTATTTGTATGTGTGCAATTTACAGCTTTTGTGTTTTGTATTTTTACCTCCAGTACCTGAGGAACTTCATCAGCAGCGGGCCGCCGGGCTACGCTCCGTACTGTGAAGAGAGGCTGAGACGGACATTTGTCAACGGGACGAGAACACAACCTCCGTCCTGGCTGGAGCTGCAGGTTCACACCCATCAGAGTTATTTAGGAACATAATGTGAAGACGTCAAATGAAAGATAGTGGAAACATTAAGTTCTGGAATATTTTCCAGGCCACCAAGTCGAAGAAGCCCATCATGCTGCCGGTGACGTTCATGGATGGCACGACTAAGACGCTGCTGACCGACTCGGCCACCACAGCCATGGAGCTCTGCAGTGCGCTGTCCGACAAGATCAACCTGCGGGACCGCTTCGGCTTCTCTCTCTACATCGCTCTGTTTGACAAGGTGGGCCTCGAAACCTTAAGCCCCCTCCGGTCAGACATCTATTTGTTCTCACCAGTGTGGGATGAACAACTGAAGCCTCAGGCACTCTCTGAGGATTGAAGCAGGGGCATCTAGGTTCAACAAATCTTTGAAGATATTGTATTATTATAGGTTGTTTTAAAAATATATTTAAATTAGGAAGAAGTGTAAGTGTAAGTTAACTAACACATTTTAACCGAAGCAACTTTTCAGTATATTTATGAGTGATTTAACACATATATCATATATCCTGAAGAATCAAGACAAAATGTTCTCACTGGCCAAGTCAAACTGAGACTACAATGTTTTGAATATGTTTATTGATACATTTGGTATGACAGTTAAACATAGCATACCATTTAGCACTGGAGGAAGTAACCCAGCAGTACACCCAGGTAGTCTCGGCCTCAGCAGTGATGAATCTCTGCAGGTCTCGTCTCTGGGCAGCGGGAACGACCACGTGATGGACGCTGTGTCGCAGTGCGAGCAGTACGCCAAGGAGCAGGGCGCCCAGGAGAGGAACGCCCCCTGGAGGCTGTTCTTCAGGAAGGAGATCTTCACGCCCTGGCACAACCCCGGGGACGACCAGGTCGCCACCAACCTCATCTACCAACAAAGCGTCAGGGGGGTGAAGTTCGGAGAGTACCGCTGCGACAGGGTGCGTCCTCATTTCTTTGATTGAGGCTTATTCACTTTGTGGCTGAGAGAAAAGGAGATTGATACAACTCTCATGGCCGCTTAGTATGAAGCTAGAGTCAGCATCCAGGTAGCTTAGCATAAAGACTATGGCAGCTAGCTTGGCTCTGTCACACATTATGAGAGAGTTCCTCTCACTCTCAGATGACAACAAATAAGTGTTTCCTACATTTTTGAATTATCCCTCAAATCAGTTTTTCAGAATGTAAACTAGGGCTTAATAGTAGTCCTCTTTCTTTCCTCGCTAAGGCATCGTCCTACCTTAGCGAGGACGATGCCCTTTTAAACAAAGTGTAGTTGACTTCGTCACTTTGGAAATGTTTTATTTGTTTAAAAGGGCATCTTGAATATATCATGAAACAAAATATAAGAATAAATAAACACAACATAATAAATATGTAAACCGTGCACCAGAAAGAACCCAGACATTGATCTAAGTACTGAGTTCTCTTTACCTGCTTTCCCCTTGCCGTCACAGTGTTGTTTGCTTTCAGTTAGTGGCAGCTCTATTATAGCATGATGTGTCCGAGCTTCCTCCCCACAGTGTGTCTGTCTGTGTCCTCAGGATGACCTGGCAGAGCTAGCCTCTCAGCAGTATTACGTAGATTACGGTTCAGAAATCCTCCTGGAGCGCCTGCTGAGCCTCATCCCCTCCTACATCCCCGACAGAGAGATCAGCACCTCCAGGACGGTGGAGAAATGGGCTCATCTAATCATGGCTGCTCACAAGAAGGTGGGAGCAGCGTCCTGTGGTCATCTCACAGGTTCAGCCAGGCTGCCAGGAAGCTCTGTCAGAGCTATGGTTCAGACTGGAACTTAAACTTAGACAGACTTAAACTTAAACCCAGAACTGATCAAATGAAATGTTGACATCATGTTTTCTCAGAGGATAAATCCTACTCTCTTATCATTTCGTCCAGAAGTTCAGGCAGCTTGTGTTATCAGTGAAATGTCTGCTTCCATGTGGAACTCAGATAGGGAACATACAGTAGTTAACGTTACAGCTGCCGAACCGCACAGAGCAGCCAGCCGTACGACTGTGTTCTTGTGAGAGAGGAAATACATTTAGTTTCATAGGTACGTGAAGATATACCCACAAATATATCTTAGAGTTTTCGGCTCACAGGGAAGTTATTTTTTGATGCATGCTAGTACTCATCAAAGGTATCTGTTTGACATATTACAACGTCTGCCTGATAGAAAAAAGGCTGGATTTGTTCAACTTCACTGGTTTCAGATGAATCTGTTGATTTTTATTAAGATAAGATAAGAGGTACTTTATTGATCCCAAAGTGGAAGATGTTTGCGTTGCAGCAGCATAACAAACAAAACAAGGTATTGTACATAAGTCAAGACATAAAAGAGTAGAAATAAACAATACTAGAGATTAAACTAGAATTAAAGCAGCATTAAAAAGTAGAAAATATTCAGTAGACTGTGAAGATGAAACATCTATAAACTCTGACAATAAAACATTATTAAATGAGAGGAAAAGGCAAGAAAGGTATAGGCTCATGTAAGGATGTCCTTAAAGCAAACGTATCTAAACTGCAAATAAAAGTGTCTCATTTAAATCCAACATGACGGTTTCTTCATATCCACACTGTACATACTGGAGGCATGTCCACCGGCAAATGAAACGTCTTATCTCTCCTTCTTTGAACATATTCAAAGAGGAAATTTGTCTCCATGTTTCTCAGGGCATCTACACCCAGAAGAGGTTCGACCCTCAGAAGGTGAAGGAGGAGGTGGTGGACTTCGCTCGCCACAAGTGGCCTCTGCTGTTCTCTCGCTTCTATGAAGCCTTCATGTTCTCAGGTGAGAATCTGCAGCCTCCTCGTTCACGCCTGGCCACAGATCCAGCAACAACATGAGAGAACAGCTCACCTCGTTCACGCCTGGCCGCAGATCCAGCAACAACACGAGAGAACAGCTCACCTCGTTCGAGAGGAGCTGTCGGCAGACACATTCTTACATATCAGGCTCTATCTTCCAGCACTCATTTCATATTTATAAAAAGACATCAATAACATCAATGAGATATAGATTAAAATAATAAAGACATTTAATATGACTCCTCCGTCTCAGGTCCCGCTCTGCCTAAAAACGACCTGATCGTGGCCGTCAACTGGACCGGGGTCTACTTTGTGGACGAGCAGGAGCAGGTCCTCCTGGAGCTGTCCTTCCCAGAAATCACTGCAGTTTCTAGCAGCAGGTGAGGCATGCTGGGAGATGTAGTCAATACACAGTTCACGTGCTCCTTTGGAAACTCTTTCCTTCCTTTCCTTCCTGCCGTCTCTTTCTACGTTTCCCTCTCTCTGTCACTTGCTTGTTTCCAATTCTTCATGTTGGAATTATTTTACTTTATTTCTTTACAAATGATCTCCCCCTAGAAATTCCTCCGCTTTTTCTTTCTTCTTTTAACAAAAATGTGTTTTTGTTAAAATACGTTTTTTAGCAAATGCAAAATAAAGAGATTAAAATCATAAAATGTGAGCTTTGTTGTAAAAGACTGGCAGTCAGTTTCCTACAGAAAGCTATTCACTGACATCATGGCCCTTTAACCTGAACAAGGTAGTTCTCTGCTCCGAGTGCTACACTCCTGGTACTCGATGGGTTAAAGCAGAGCACACATTCCACTGTGTGTGGCCATCAAAGAGGGGTTCATCCCTCCCAATATATATATTTCTTTATAACAAACCATGTTACAATAACTACTGACTTTTCCCAAAGCTTAACCCAGTGTGTGCCTAAACCTAATCAGTCCTTCATTGCAGCTGGTCAGATCAGGGAAGCTTTTATATTTGAATTGAACAGTTTTGGAACGATGCTGACCTGCTGTTCAGAACATGCTGATATTAGTCCCACAGGTGATGATAATCAACACATGATCTCGTCCTTCTTTCAGGGGAGGGAAGCTACAGAGTCAGAGTTTCACTCTAGCAACAATAAAAGCAGACGAGTACACCTTCACCTCCAACAACGCAGAGGACATCCGTGACCTTGTGGTGACCTTCCTGGAAGGTCTCAGGAAGAGGTCCAAGTTTGTGGTTGCGCTGCAAGACAACCCCAACCCCCGTGAGTCCTGAACGTTTTATCATTTTGTGTTTCCTTAAAATCCAAGAACTGAATAGGAAGAGTCAAAGTTCATTTAATCTACAGAAAATTCAAAAAACATCCTTTTAAGTCTGTTTCAGATTCCTATAGATTATTATTATAAAGAGTCAATTCAAACATTGAAACACATTGAAAGCAGAGCACTCGCTGCACACACACACACGCACACACACACACACACACACATGCACGCACGACGCACGCACACGCGCACACCACACACCACACACCACACACACACACACACACACACACACACACACACACACACACACACACACACACACACACACACACACACACACACACACACACACACACAGACACTCATACTTCTCCCCTGAGTATACATACAGTAGGTAGAGTACAGTAGTAATCAGTAATATTCTTTTTCCCACAAGCTGGGGAGGAGTCCACCTTCCTGAGCTTCCTGAAAGGAGACCTGATCCTGTTGGACCAGGACAGCGGAGAGCAGGTCCTCAACTCTGGTTGGGCACACGGTGTCAACGGACGGACCAATCAGAAAGGAGATTTCCCAGCTGACTGTGTCTATGTCCTGCCATGTATGACCCGACCGCAGCAGGAAATAGTGGTGAGAAAAAACACCAACAAGCTTCTGGTGTCAGAAGGAAACTCATCTTATTGCTCTGACTTCCTCCTCTCAGCTTTACATTCTTTCATGTTGTTGACACAGCTCTGTGTGCAGGATGCTGAAACGTGATCTGCTACATGATCCAAATCTTTGGTATGTCCAACGTTAAGTACGTGGCAAACGCTGGAATAAAAACATTAGTCAGCTGATATTTAAATCTCAGTGATCTAAAACAAAGCAACATTTCAATCCACTGCATATTTATATAATGTGTAAACCTCATTTGTGTGCTACTAAAACGGTTTGATTATTACAAAAATACAAAACAGTATACTTCACATTACAGTAAGTTGTTGCTTTTTTATATTAACAGAAGGGAATTTTCCCTCTAAGCTGAGATATGAAATATGTCTCTGTCCTGTGTGATGAACAAAGTGAGACACAGTATTTGTCTTTATTTTTAATCTGAGATTTCAAGCATTGTGAGTGATTTTCTCTGATGACATCTGACTCTTCCTTTTTGTTTAAAGACACCCAAAGTCACCCTAAATGAAATGTTCTGTCAAATGAAAGTAATCTTATATTATAATATCACACCACCCATCAGGCGCTGGTAACCATGACACCGGACCAGCGACAGGAGTCAGTTCGGGTCTCACAGAACCTCATGCCGGAGAGCGACGACAGAATGAAACCCTACACACTGGAGGAGTTCTCCTACGACTACTTCAGGCACGCACGCACGCACGCACACACACACACACACACACAGGGATTACAAGTATATACTGTATATATACTTATGTCTTTTATATTCAGGGTTTGTTCTGACCTCTCTGAAACAACTATTAGTGTGGACACCATTATCTTGAATTATTTTCGGTTATGGAGCACCTCAGGGATCAGTGCTCAGCCTTGTATTTATTTTTGTCATCTACCTTTTAGTCAAATCATTCACAGGCATCATTTTCATTGACTTGCACAATTATATATTTGAATAATAGCACACAAGAGAGATTGTGTATCTGGAAACTTCCTGTTGGTAAATTCACATAATTCAGAAGTAATCACTGCTCCAGACCATCACACAGAAAGTGTTCTGACACCTGCCACTCGCTAGTCTCATTAATCACTGTCAATTGATTAAACGTAACAAGCCACTTGAACACAAATATACCAGGGTATGTGTTTGCCGGATCAAGGCTCCAGTCTCTAGTCGTCAGATATTCACCTCACTCGCTAAGGTAGGCAGGAAATACATCCATACATTCACTCTGCTTTCAGTCCGCCTGGTAAAGGCTGGTAGGCCAGCTGCCAACTGACAACCACGACAAAAAATGTCTTTCTTCCTATTTGTACGTTTGAAATTGTTAGCCATGTCAAAAACAAATGTTTTTTTTATTTACAAGCATTTATGTTTACATGTCCCAAACGTCACTTGCTCTACCAGGCCCCCTCCCAAACACACCCTGAGCAGGGTGATGGTCACCAAGAATCGGGGGAAGGACAAGATGTGGAGCTGCACCAGAGAGCCTCTGAAGCTGCCGCTGCTGAAGAAGGTGGTGAACCACGAGGAGCTGGCCCAGGACGCCTGCATGGCCTTCATAGATATCCTTCAGATGGTTACTGTCCCCCGTTTCAACATGCAGCTGTCTCCTGAAGCCAGGTCAACTTACTCAGGCTTCTGTCAGGCATCTTGTTCTACATATGAGAACCCTGGATAACTCTAAACCAAGTGTACATTATTAACCCTGTGTTTATCAATTCAGCTTTTACAGGTCAAGAGGCAGATTTTTAACAAACAGTATTTTCAACTTTAAGGAGACCATAATCTTTATGCATCACTTGATATTGCTAAGTAACGTACTGTATGTCTACATTTGCATATATTTAGGCTTTAACTGTAAAACTAATTTAAATAAAAAGCAGCAACCTAAGAACATATTACAGAAATCAAATATAGAAGGTTTAAAGTGGACCTATCATGCTATATTTGAATAATATATTGTAGGGCCATACCTATATAAAACTTACCAAACAGATCATGCATTTTAGCCATGCTTCATTTCGCTCTATTTGCTCTTTTTTAGCCCTGTTTTTGCAAGGGCTGATTCTGTGAGAAGTCTTCTTCGCTGCTTTTGCGGCAGACTACAGCGCCACCTACAGGCCTGGCATATGTACTACATCGTATCCAGCGCATTTTGCATGATAGGTCCCCTTTAAGTTAACTTTATTGAACTTCCTTTTTAAAAATCTTGAACAAAGCCTGCTGCTTACAGGTGAGGCTCACAGTGTTGGTTACAGCACGTGACGCGCTTTTTTTCATGAGCACATCAATTCAAGAACTCGTAGTCCAGCGCTTGTTAGCTACTCTGAAATCCTATCAGCATCAAAGCTTGACTACGAGATTATCCTCGTTATTTTCTTTACCTAATCAAACCGAACATATATAGTCAGAGTTTTTTCTATTCTGGACATTGAAGGTTAATGAACAATGAATGTAAAGACACGCTCTTGGTCTCATATGTTACCATGTCGAAGAGGTGGGAGTAAGTCCTACATGTGCAAGTCATGAGCAAGTCTCAAGTCTTGACCTACCACAGTGACTTGGGACTTGCTTGATGGTGCGAGTCAAGTCAAGTCATTGCTCAGGTCAAGCAAGTCAAGTCAAGTCATACGAAATTCTGATGAATACGCCCAGTTTCCGCATTTAAATCAGTTAAAAGACAGTGGTTATGAAAATGGATTCAACCCCACACTATGATCTTCATTACATACACAGTTAATCATTTGAAATCTAATTTAGACCGATGACAATCATATTAGATTCATATTAACCCTAGAACTGCTGACAATATAGCTAGGACTCAAAAAGTCTGTTCAAAAAGGCAGAATTCCAGGCAAGAAAATCATATATGCCATTTCCCATTACACATATTTAATTACATTTTCTGTTAACACTAGAACCACCAACAGCGTCAGCACCTACATAGATATCATTTTAAAATCATTTCATTTGTTCCTCTTTATCATTTCCTTAAAAACTAAGTAGGACGATTTAAAACTCACTTAATTGGGTTAATTTTTAAATTGCTTCGGTTTATCATCATAACAATCTCCTCAAACCCCGTGCTGACACCCTCCCTTCCTCCACTTCCACTTTATGCAGTTAATTCCTCCAGTTTTTCTCTGACAAAATCACTGCCATTAATCTCCCGAGCCCTCCTCCCCACGGCCGCCTCTCCCAGTTCACTCTGGTTACCCCCCCTGAAATACTCAAACTGATCAGCTCCTCCAAACCCACAACCTGCTCGCTTGGCCCTCTACCCACCCCTCTACTGAAGTCCTGCCTCCCCGTCTTCTGCCCTACCTGGTCAACCTTTTCAACTCCTCCCTGTCCCAAGGAACCGTTCCCTCTGCCTTCAAAACTGCTGCTGTCACTCCCATCCTCAAGAAACCCGGTATGTATCCCTCCTCCCTCAGTAATTACCGCCCCATCTCCAACCTCCCCTTTCTCTCAAAAACAATAGAACCCATCATCTCCAAACAACTCCACCGCCATCTTCAAACCAACCAGCTTTTTGAATCCCTTCAGTCTGGTTTTCGTCCCCACCACAGCACAGAAACGGCACTCATCAAAGTCCTCAATGACCTCCTCACCTCTGCTGACACCGGTTCCCTCAACATCCTCCTCGACCTGAGTGCAGCCTTCGATACCGTGAGCCACTTCATCCTGCTTACCCGACTCCAGGATATCGGTATCGAAGGTACTGCACTCCAGTCCTACCTCTCCGACAGATCCCACTTCATCTCCCTCAACAACCACTCCTCTGCCACAGCTTCAGTCACCCAAGGTGTTCCCCAAGGTTCAGTACTCGGCCCCCTCCTCTTCATCATCTACATCCTCCCCCTTGGTCAGGTTCTCCGCCAATACAACCTGGACTTTCACTGTTACGCTGACGACACACAGATTTACCTCAGCACCAAAATCCCCCCCCCCTCATCCACATCGAATCCTGTCTGACTGCAATAAAATCCTGGATGCAACACAACTTCCTCAAACTCAACAGCAATAACACCTCCTCATCGGCTCCAAATCCACCCTCAGCAAAACCCCCAACCTGACAGTCATCATTAATGGCACCCCTGTTTCCCCCTCCACACAGGCACGCAACCTTGTCGTTATATTTGACCCACCCTCTCCCTCGAGCCCCACATCCGTCAAGTTGTAAAAACCTAATTTTTCCACCTCCGCAATATTGCCAAACTCCGTCCCTCTCTCACCCGCCCTGCAGCTGAGCGACTCATTCACGCCTTCATCTCCTCCCGCCTTGACTATTGCAACTCCCTCCTCTACGGCATCAGCTCCACCTCCCTCAATAGACTCCAGCGTGTTCAGAACTCAGCCGCCAGACTCCTCACCCACACCAAATCATGGCATCACATCACCCCAGTCCTCAAAGAACTCCACTGGCTCCCCGTTTCACACCGCATCCACTACAAACTTCTAGTCCTCACTTACAAAGCCCTCCACCATCTGGCCCCCCCCCTACCTCACTGACCTCCTCATCCTCTACCAACCACCCGGTCCCTCAGACCCACCTCAGCCGGTTTGCTTTCCATCCCCAAGGCCAAACTCCGGAGCTTCGGGGATAGAGCCTTCCCTGTGGCAGCCCAGAAGCTCTGGAATTCCCTCCCCCAAGACCTCCGTGAGTCTGAGTCCCTCACCCTGTTCCAGTCCCGCCTCAACCCACCTCTTCAACTCTGTATCCATAAGCCTGTAGTCTGTATCCCCCCTCAACCAACTTCCTCCTGACTGCTTTTCTGTTTTGTTTTGTTTCTTTGTTTCTTTTTGGTGTTTTTTTTCCCAAATGTAAAGCGCTTTTGGGCTCAAGAAAAGCGCTATAGAAATATAATTTATTATTATTATAACGGATCAAAAAGATTAATTTTACAATAAATCAAAGAATGATGCACTTCTACAAACAAAAACAACATAATTAAAACATTTCAACAAACTACTAAAAGTAGATGAACTACATTATTCAAAAGTTTACAGTAACTTCTGATAATAACACAGGGAAAATAAACGAGGCATCTCTTTTCCTCTCTCTCTCTCCCTCTCTCTCCTCACCCGTCAGTATCAGGGTTAGTCAAAATGCATCCCTTGGCGGTTCTAGTGTTCATTTACCGTTTTGTCTTCTCTTTGCAATGCTTAATCGATTTGAAACCAAGTCTAACTTAGCTTAAACTTAACACAACACATTCACGCACCTTTCTCTGTGGGTTTTTTTGTAGTGACGAATGAAGTTGGATGTTGTGGTGGTCGCGTCACTGATCTTTATGCTGCAGACCCTGCATACCGCTGTTCTCTTCTTATTAGCGTCACATAATACAACATAATCCTTGAATTCAAACTTGACTATTTGTGGAGTAACGCTAGCCGCTGCCATGTTAACTGACACTCCTGCCTACTAGTGGGTTGCCAGGTTTGCGCGCATGGCGCTATAATCACCCAATCACGTTTAGAAAAATATCTCAATACAAAAACAAACGCAAATATTTAATTTTAAAAAGTGAAGTCCTTTCAAGTCATCTATCTCAAGCTTAAGTCAAGTCTCAAGTCATGAATACCAAGTCAAGTCTTTTATCAATGTTTTATCAAGTCCAAAAATATGCGACTCGAGTCAAGTCATGTGACTCGAGTCCCCACCTCTGCCATGTCCACATGAGTTCCAGTCCCTCAGGTTGCATTGCCCTTGACCTTTGTCCCACCTATGATGAAGTACATGGGCGACTACCCGTCCAAACGCTCGCGCTCCGTCAACGAGCTGACGGACCAGATCTTTGAGGGGGCGCTGAAGGCGGAGCCTCTGAAGGACGAGATCTACTGTCAGATCATCAAACAGCTCACCGACAACCACGTCAAGTGAGTGGGCCCCGCCTCCATCAGCCCCCCCCTCTGTGGAGTCCTCCCTCTGCTGAGAGATAGTCTAGTTCACACTAAAATACTATTACGTTTTTTAACAACTATTTTAACTAAAAACACTGATATTATTTAATCCACAAAATGTCACATGTTTGCCAGTATTAACACAACTAATATATTGTTGTTTATAAAAACAAAGATCCTTGGTTGTGCTAGCATCTGACCACGGACCTCTTCAACAACATTTTTAATCTTCAGCTGTTCGGTAGCACTTGGAGTCTCATCAGGTTCACAAAATGCACTGCAGAAGATCAGAGTTTGATGCATAGAGTTTTATTCTGAAAATAATGAAAACCCAGGCCAGTCTCCGGACGACCGGAACAAAGATGTGAACGTGCTTTCCTTTTTGTGTAGTCTAACCCAGGCATGGGCAAACTAAGGCCCGCGGGCCATATACGGCCCGTTGGGCTTTTTAATCCGGCCCGCCGAATATTGGTACAAAATTGTCCAAATTATAGTAAAGACCGCATTAATTTTGCCTTTTTCCTGCAATACCCGGCATTTCAGTTGATCCCACTAGATGGCGCACTCTAGACACAATTGACCTTTGCTGGAGTCTGGCCCCACTCGGCAACCCGGCAAGATCTAATGGCGTATTTCCACTGCAGGGCCTCACATGGCTTAGTACGGTATAGTTAGGCCTTAGTAGGCCAGGCTCACTTTATGCTGCGTTTCCATTACAGTTCTGGAACTGGGGCAGTAACTATAGTAATGTAGGCGGGGCCATGACGTCATCTTCAATGCGAACCACAAAACCAAAACATCAGCCGTTAGCTGTTAGCCCTCAGAGCTCACAGCTCCTCATATCTGTTCAGAAACTAGACAAAAGTGAAACAAGTACAAACCACAGACTGCCTGTGTCATGGACCCTCAACTTTCTTACAGTGTTACAGAGTTACACTCATTGTCATTGGGCTGACAATGTCCACACCTCAACATTTCACTCATTTTACTATATAATAATAGTGTATTATTCACTGTAATACACTATTTTCTAATACAGAGCATCTCGTTAAGGAAAGTTCTACTCCAACAGTATACCAATTACAAGTGGAAGTTTGGTATTACTCAGAAAGATGAGTGTGTGTGCTGGATTCAGTGTCCATGGTCCTCGGTGTTGTGCAGAAGCTGAGTGTGTGTGTCTTGCTGCAGGTACAGTGAGGAGAAGGGCTGGGAGCTGCTGTGGCTGTGTACCGGTCTGTTTCCTCCCAGTAACATGCTGCTGCCTCACATCCAGCGCTTCCTCCAGTCCAAGAAGCACCACCCTCTGTCTGGAGACTGCATGCAGAGGCTTCACAAAGCTCTACGGTGACTTTGTTTCTACTGATTATTGATGAGTGTTATACGGAGAGTTCACATGTGCCGCACCTGTTTATCAACCACAAAGCTATAACTACATACTTTACAGCCAGTGGGGGAACTAACCATTATAACATTTATTCAATCACCATACTTAAGTACACTTAACTATTTCTATGTAATGGTCTTCTACTACATTTTGGAAGACAATATTGTACTTGACTGTAGTTTTTCCTGCTGCTGCCTTTTTACCACCATGCATTATCATGATCACAGTAATGGATCCAGGAAATACCCCCCTCATCTGGTGGAGGTAGAGGCCATCCAGCATAAGACCACACAGATCTTCCACAAAGTGTACTTCCCTGACGACACAGACGAGGTAGGACACACAAACAGGAATACACATTTGGAGTAAGAAAGTGTCTTCTGAAAATTGAGATGATTTGTCTCTGCCTGCAGGCGTTTGAGGTGGAGTCCAGCACCAAAGCCAAGGATTTCTGCCTGAACATTTCCACCAGACTGCTGCTCAAATCTCCGGAAGGCTTCAGCCTCTTCGTCAAGATCTCAGACAAGGTCAGAGGTCAGGGAGAGGTCCCAGACGTTCAGAAGAACACGTTCAGACTTAATGTCCCATGTAAAGGGTCTCTGATACCCTTAACTATTTTCTGTTGTCACTAATGTTCTTTGACCTTTATTTATAAAACATATATCTGATCCAGCACTTAAAACGTTTTTTAATATAATTCATATTTAAAGTATTCACATGTTTTTTTTTAATATTACTTATGTATTGATCTTTACCAAATCATTTGAAAGTTAAAATGAAGGATTTACTGTAATTTCAATAGTATTTAAAAATAGTGTGTGTGTGTGTGTGTGTGTGTGTGTGTGTGTGTGTGTGTGTGTGTGTGTGTGTGTGTGTGTGTGTGTGTGTGTGTGTGTGTGTGTGTGTGTGTGTGTGTGTGTGTGTGTGTGTGTGTGTGTGTGTGTGTGTGTGTGTGTGTGTGTGTGTGTAGGTGATCAGTGTGCCAGAGGGAGATTTCTTCTTTGACTTTGTCAGACATTTGACGGACTGGATCAAGAAATCTCGACCAGCGAAAGAAGGTTGGTCTCTGATCGATCCATCATTCTTGAGAGTCCCAGTTTGTTCGGAAACCTCCTGTTGTCGTGGTAACGGCTCTTGGTGGAAGGTACTAAAAGTGCCACAAATAAGTAGGCCTGTGAGACTGCCCGTTGAGCAGCCCGACCAAGCAAGGAGGCAGAGGAAGAACGTCCACAAATATGACCCGGTGTGGGCATTTATTCAATTCGAGCACAGACAGGACACAGCCTCAATCCTGCTGTTCCTGTTTGCACAGTCACCAGCCACAAGATCTCACACACCCCACAACACACAGAGCCTAAATACCCACACTAAGGAACCCAACAAGACACAGGTGAGTGGGGAGGAGACAACACAGGGCACCAGGTGAACATAATCAGGAGCAACAGAAAGAACGGGAGGGGGAACACTTTTCAAAATAAAACACTGTGGTCTTGTGCAATATACAAGACCAGAGGCCTGTACTACGAAGCTGGTTCAACATGACCAGAGGCCTGTACTACGAAGCTGGTTCAACATGACCAGAGGCCTGTACTACGAAGCTGGTTCAACATGACCAGAGGCCTGTACTACGAAGCTGGTTCAACATGACCTGGGGCCTGTACTACGAAGCTGGTTCAACATGACCAGAGGCCTGTACTACGAAGCTGGTTCAACATGACCTGGGGCCTGTACTACGAAGCTGGTTCAACATGACCTGGGGCCTGTACTACGAAGCTGGTTCAACATGACCTGGGGCCTGTACTACGAAGCTGGTTCAACATGATCTGGGGCCTGTAGTACGAAGCTGGTTCAACATGACCTGGATATGTTTGAGTTATCCGGTTGGCCTAATCCAAAACACGCGCTCTCGCTGGTTATCAAGTGGATCGCTCCAGCCAGCCGTGTCCTATCTAGTTAGGTGCGCGTTCACATGAGGGGTGGTATCTGGAGCATTCGACCAATCACAGACATGGAGAAGCATACTGACAGCGCAGCGTCATACTTCCTGAATGAAAAGTCAACTATATTATTAGACACATGAAGAAGTTAAACTTTAAACATGACATAAACACTTGATCCAGGATCAAAGCCACAAGACTGAGCTCTGATTGGTCAGCAGGCAGTGCTTTCACTGAGTAGAGCTCTTACCCCCTAATCCCACCAGGAGCGCTCGAAGCGTCCCAGAAGCTCCTCGCCGCAAGGAATTTCTAAAATAAAGGATGAATCCTATTTTTAGCGCGGCTCAGCGCAGGCAGGAAGTGGAACGTTCATCCGGCCCATCCCCCAAATAAACTTGTGTTTAAATCAACAACAACTGCGAGGCTGCACACACGACGCTCCGCTTCCGCATCGTTTTGAAACGCGCCTGGTGGGTTATGACGCAGGAGGAGGACGCAGCGCGGCGCAGCACGGCGCAGCGCAGACCGGTGGGATCAGGGGGTTAGCCTGCAACCTAACCTGCTCCAGGGCAGGTTAGCCGCTCAGCATCAGTTACCATGGAGATCTACCTTGCTAAAAAGAGAACCAGCGTCGTAGGACCGGAAACCCAGAGTTTTCCCTGAAGTTCTAAGAGAAAATCCGTCTTCGTAGTACAGGCCTCTGAAGCCGCCAGTCCACAGTGACGAAGTCAGCTTCGTGACAAGGCGCTAGTCACTAATACTGCATATTGGACATATAATGTCATAATGTCATGCCCCGCAGCACAGGTGTTAGCGCTGTAGTCCAGGCAGTCTTAAAGAGTGGACAGAGGAAGTCTTCACTGTTTGTTGGAGTGAGAAGTTGTTGTTGTTGTTTATTGTCAGGTTTGCTTAAAATGCACACACTGCAGGGCTTTTGAAACAGTGTTACCTTAATGACAGAGGCTGAAAAAACCTTTATTAAAAAACATATATTTCTCTATAAACTAATATGTCTCCCTCTCCCCTCGCACGGTGCAGGGATCGTCCCCTCCCTCACCTACCAGGTGTTCTTCATGAAGAAGCTGTGGACCATCACAGTTCCAGGGAAGGATTCCTTCGCTGACTCCATCTTTCACTACTACCAGGTCTGCCTCTGAGCAAGAGGAAACACGTTGCTGCTTTCCCCCAGCAACACGCTTATTCACTCATCTTTAGTTTTTACATCACACATTTATTTTGATTTATACCGCTACTTATAATCTTTTGACAATTTGCCCAACACATTTGATTTATAGACAACAACTACATTGTTGTTGTAAATAATGATAATGATTCTCTCGCTGTATCTAGGAGCTGCCTAAGTACCTGCGTGGTTACCATAAGTGTTCACGAGAAGAGGTGTTCCAACTCGCAGCGCTCATCTACCGTGTGAAGTTTGAAGATGACAAATCCCACTTTCCTACAATTCCCAAGATGCTTCGGGAGCTGGTTCCCCAGGACCTCATTCGACAGATGTCACCTGATGACTGGAAAAGGGTAAACTTGCAAAGGCTCAAATGACAAAGCTATATAGTTTAATACTTTAATTAAACTAAGTGTCTGTAACGCAGTATGCCCAACTAGTAGGAAGTAGAGTGACATGTGTTAAGTGTCAATACAAATATATGTTGTCAAACTAGATGACTACGTGACACATAGTTTATTTTTAACAAAATAAAGCCATTTGCTATATTTGTGTCAACTATAAATGAAATGGACATTTTGCATTAAGTCATTAAAGATGAAACTGTGTGTGTGTGTGTGTGTGTGTGTGTGTGTGTGTGTGTGTGTGTGTGTGTGTGTGTGTGTGTGTGTGTGTGTGTGTGTGTGTGTGTGTGTGTGTGTGTGTTATACAGTCGGTGGTTGCGTACTTCAACAAGCAGGCGGGTAAATCCAGAGAAGAAGCCAAACTGATGTTCCTGAAAATTATCTTCAAATGGCCTTCCTTTGGCTCCGCCTTCTTTGAGGTCAAGGTAAACACAATTGTGCATGTCCCTTCCTGTCTGTCTCGTAGGCCAGACCAATCCCCCCCTTCCTCTGCCGAGCACCTAACACCTAGCTGACTCAAAACACTGTTTCCAACCACATTGATGTGTGTGCAGCAAACCACAGAGCCCAACTTCCCAGAGATCCTGCTGATCGCCATCAACAAGCACGGAGTCAGCCTCATCGACCCCAAGACCAAGGTGAGTGGTCGGAACCAGTGCGGTCATATCATAATAATACTTTACATTTATAAAGCGCTTTTCCTGGTGCTCAAAGCGCTTTACAAGCAAGGAAAACAAAATAACAACAAAAGTAAAAAAGTGCTAAGCAAGGTGGGATAGGCGACGATTAGGAGTTGGAGGCAAGAGTGAAAAGGTGAGTTGTGAGGGATTGTTAAATGATGTGAGTGTTGGCGGCTCTGACGTGGCTGGGGAGGGGGTTCCAGAGTGAGGGGGAGGCTGCTGCGAAGGATATAGGACTTATTGTAATGCGCTGTTTGGATGTGTCTTCACATGTGTATGCAGTGGCGTTTCTATATGTACAAAAGTGGTGGGGCACAACAAACGTAGATGTCTATATGAGCTTCTGCAGTGAGGTTCATGGCTGGTGAGGCTCTGGCACTGACTCTTCAGGTTTACAAATATTATATTTTGACCTAAATCAAAATATAATATTATTTTCAAAAGCTTTTTTTGTCTGATGCTTCAATTACTTTTAAACAGACAGTTCAACAGAAGGATACCCAAAACATGTAATTTTATCATTTAAATATTGAATTGTTCTCTCTTAGTAAGATCCCATTTTCAATACAATTGCAGTCTTACCTTGACTTGAAGATGAAGTCCATTGGCCTATCCTTCTGAACAAAAATTACTTTTTTGTAAAAGTCCTCCTTATCTTCTTGTAGTTTCAAAAGTCTATCATAAATCTAATTCGAAAATGATAAAAGTAGGGTAGACATGTGGATATTATCCGGCTGAACAAAACGTGCATTTATGTAACAGCTACGTTTCCCACAGATCTTATTTTGAGCTCTTTTCTAAAATCCTATGGAGAAATCTCATTGCTTTTTTGTGGAGGGAAGCCATGGATGTATAATAAGAACTGGATACAGCGTGGGAGGCGGGGCCTCATTCATTCCTATGAGAGTTGCTCATGAGCGCATGAGAGACTTTTGAGAGAGTGAAACGTCACAGATTACCCGGCATGCCTGAGAAGTACCCGTATGTGCGCTCATAGCGCATGCGCAACTTTAACCAACATGCTCGTTCACATCAAGCACGTCAATTTGCGTTCACGTAAGTTACAGAACCGCGTCTTCATTACAGCATGGTAATGGCTTGTTATTATGATGGATTTGATATTAACGAGGCGACAGTTAGCAGCTAGCGGTTAGCTAGTAATTATGCTAATGTAAACATCACTCGTTATGTACTTATATTACGCTGTAACAGGATCTAGTGATATCCAAGCAACAGAGCTTCTTTTAGCATGAACGTTATTACCACATTATTGCAACTTGAGGAACGAATGTTTTTAATAAGGGCTATACCAGTGTTCATACTGGGTAGTTTATTTAGTTTAAAAAATATTATCCAACGATTTACAGACCACTCTTTCCCCATGTAAGTCAATGGGGAAAAGTGTTTCCGGGCCTGCCAACCAAAGGGAAGTGTAGTACCGCCGTTTGGCCAGCACGAATATTTTCATCTGAGTCCGGCGCACTTCCTGGGGGCTTGAGAAACTTAAATGCATTGTCTTTACAACTGAAGTGTTTTATCAGCTTTAGTACACCCATCCATGCGCAGCTTACTTCCTGGTTTTAGGACGCCTCACTGCAGCTCTCTCGTCTCCTCTTCACACACCACACTTTTCGCGGCACACGTACTTACAGCCAATCAGCTCTGAATGATGTGAGAGGACGTATGGTGGGGATGGCAGCTCTATGCCCCTATGGTCATTATTTGTTTGCCACACACATTAAATAGGACAATACTCTGAGCATGCGCAGTGTAGTTTTTGCAGTCACCGTTCACTTAGACAGTCAGAGGGAGGGGCAGGATCAGGTTTTGTACCACATGGCTCTAAACAGCTCAATAGGCACACACTGTAGACACTGATTAGAAGAACACAGACTGAAACAGCAATGTGCAGACGAATCAGATGATTAAACATGATCTTAAAATATATTTTATATATTTTTTAATTTATTTTTTGCATTTTTTTGTAATCATTATGTGTAATACTTTCTGTTGACACTAGGTGTGTCCTAGGCTGTTCCCAGTCGCCACTGTGTGTATGTTATTCAGCATTCACTTGTAGGAGATGGAGGTTCGAACCACTTACATTTAGAATGACAGTGTTATGGTTGGGGACATTTGTGAAAATAAGCTACTCTCTTTAAGAGACACAACGCTGTGATGTCATCAAGTATAGTATGGCCCTGAGGACAGTCTGTACTCTTTTTATATAAGATGTTGAAGATAAGCAAGCAGTGGAATGTCCGAGCTAAATAGGTAATATACTCACCCCGCTGTGCTCTGTCATCTATCACATGTTTCACAGTTCATAATGTGTGTGTGTGTGTGTGTGTGTGTGTGTGTGTGTGTGTGTGTGTGTGTGTGTGTGTGTGTGTGTGTGTGTGTGTGTGTGTGTGTGTGTGTGTGTGTGTGTAGGACATCCTCACCACTCATCCCTTCACCAAGATCTCCAACTGGAGCAGTGGGAACACCTACTTCCACATCACCATCGGCAACCTGGTCAGAGGAAGCAAACTACTGTGTGAGACCTCGCTGGTGGGTGGCAGCAACACACACACACACACACACACCATGTATACATCACTTCAGGGAAATGACTTACATGCATTTCCTGGAGACTTATCCTAACCTTAACCATAACCAACACATGCCTAACCCTAACCCTTAACCTTACTCTTACCCTTATCCTAAACCTAACCAAGTCTTCACCCTAAAATTAATGATTCCCCTTATGGGGACCTCCATTTTCTCCCCATAAGGGAGGCGAGTCCCCACACGTGACTGTGTAAACAGATGTAGGTCCCCACAAGTATAGTAATGCTAGTCCACACACACACACACACACATACACACACACACACACACACACACACACACACACACACACACACACACAAATGAGAGTCTGAAATGACAGCAGGAGGAGCATGATGTTCTCCATCATGAAGAACTACATTTCCCTTGTTCAAGTGATAGCCTATTTCCGTCTTTAGATGGGCTGCCTCCTTGTTTGTGTTCCAATGTGTCCTGTGCAACGATTAACATTTTAATCACGATTATTTGCATTGTTATCACAAAATTCAATAATGAATTCAAAAGTAGTGTATTGCTACTTTTAAGTACTTAAGTCCTGCTTTATGAAAAAAAGGCCAATACCATTTGGTTTGCAAACACTTTAAACAATAAGGTCTTTTTAACAGCAGTTTTCCCTTTACACAGTAGCAGTTCAAATATGTCTTGTACATTTCAACTTAAACCTTAATTAATATAATCAAATCAAATGTGAAACCAAAGCTATTTGCCACTGCCAGGGATTGAACGTGTTATCTGGTTTGTTATAGAAGTTCCCCTCAAAGTGTGGGATAACCATGTCAGAGTTCTGTACCTTCCTCCATGTTTCTGTCCCCGCCACATCTTTCTGTTTCTGTTCATGTGAGCGCTGCAGCAGTCTTAGGCCTGCCCCCTATGCTCTCATTGGTTGAGACGCGTGATGACGCCCGTCCTGAGGATTCAAAGGTGTTATTGTCATATGCTCAGCAGCAACAGTGTAGAAATGGCAATGAAATTATTTTGACAGAGCTCCTCCAACCATGTTGAACCTCCTCAGCCTGCGGAGGAAGAAGAGCCGCTGTCGAGCTGTTTTGGTGAGTTACAGAGGAACCTGAAGCTGCTGACTCTCTTCACCGTAGTCCCATTGATGGCGATGGGGGCGTGTCCCTCTCCTTGCTGCTTCCTGCAATCCACAATCAGTCTTCTTGCCGTCTGTGATCTGGCCGATGACGGTCGTGTTGTCAGAAAACTTCACGATGGTGTTGGAGCTGTGTGTGGCCACGCAGTGGTGAGTGAACAGGGAGTAGAGGAGAGGGCTGAGCATGCAGCCTTGAGGGGCTCCGGTGTTGAGGGTCAGGTTGGAGGATGTGGTGTTTCCCACCCGCACTGCCTGGCGTCTGCCCGTCAGGAGGTTCAGGATCCAATCACAGAGGGCGCTGTTGAGCCCGAGGTCTCTGAGCTTGATGGCCAGCTTGGAGGGCCCAATGGTGTTGAAAGCTGAACCCTAACCCAATGAACAGCATTCTCACACATGTGTTCCTCTGGTCCAGGTGTGAGAGGGCAGTGTGGAGGGTTATGGAGTCGTCTGTGGACCTGTTGGCTCTGTAGGCAAACTGCAGGGGGTCCAGAGAGTCAGGGAGGGAGGAGGTGATGAAGGTTTCGACTAACCGCTCAAAGCACTTCATGATGATGGAGGTGAGTGCTACTGGGCGGTAGTCGTTGAGGCTGGTGGTTTTAGACTTGTTGGGGACAGGAACGATGGTGGAGTGCTTGAAGCATGTGGGGACTACATTTACTACACTACTAAGCCAATACTGATCAACACCCCCCCTCCGGTGAGCATGGTTTGTCTGTACAGACTTTCAAGATTATAATATTAATTAAAAAAAAACTATAAAATAATTGTCCGCGTTATTATTAAAGGCGTTAACACGATATTAATGAGTAAACTTGCCCAGACCTAGTTTCATAACTGAATTAAACTGTTCTGAAACGTCGCGCTGTGCGCCTTCAAGAGTGTGTGACGTGTGTGTTCCCCTCCCCTGCAGGGCTACAAGATGGACGACCTGCTGACCTCCTACATCAGTCAGATGCTGACTACCATGAACCGGCAGCGCCCGGGGCGGGGCCACAGCAAGTGAACTTCTTACTGGCAGGAAGCCGCCAAGCTCGTCCGGCTCCTGCGCCCTATTGGCCAGCACTGCAGCTGGGGGCGGACCTTTGCCCACCAGCTGTGGAGGATGAGCCGCAGTCCTTCTGTCAGCTCGGCAGAGTCCAAGCTCACAGAGGACAGTTTGTCTTCCAGCAGCGAGGACCCCGGGGAGGGCCCCAGCCACTATCACCTGTACAGACCCCCCGAGGAAGAGGAGTCCAGCGAGGACGACTACCTCTGAACGTCCAAACTGTCCGAACACATTCTGACGTCTCCTGCCTGGATGTTGGAACCTGTGAGGACTCAGAAATACATCAGCTAACTGTTATTAGAATGTATACATTTATAAACTACAAGTGAGACCGGGGGAAATCCAGGAAGTGCCGAGTTTAGCAAAAACTCAATCTCACTATTTTTGAACATTAAATCCATCCATATTATGCCTTTGTTAATGAATTGTTGTTTATTATATACAGATGGGGACATAGATAGAAATGTGACACTAATGTAAATGCTTCATAATAATTATAGGCCTTATTGTTTAATGGTTTTTCAATCTCTCTATGTTTAATAAGGTATGTTTGTGTATGTGATTTAATTCTTTGTGTTATTTACAAAGTCTTACATTTAATTTGAAACTGCATAAAAACCGTGCTATACTCCAGGAGTTAGCATGCTAACGTTAGGCTTCAGCTCAAAGCACAGCCGGGCATAACAACGCGTCAGGAATAAGGATTACAAATATAAACGTTTTCATCCATCAGACTAGTGTGTGTGTGTGTGTTGAACATTGAAGCTTTAGTGACAGTTCTTCCTCTTCCTTCCTGCCTGGTGCATCTGACACAATGAAGTCGTGGAGTTGTTGAGTTTATGTTCTCTCTTCTCTGAGAGAGAACATAAACTCAACAACTCCACGACGGAGGCTGTCATTTTCTGTAGGAAAAGCTTTCTCTGGCCTTAGAACTAAACAGTGTAACTGGAGTGTTGTGAGGGTCCTAGCATATTTAGAACCGTATGAGCCCCCCAGAGAGTGATGGCTCTGCTGTAGGCCTTACGTTGTGGCAGTTGACATTGGGGATTTGTTTTTTTAATTCTTATTTCATGTATGTTGATTTATGTTTACACCTTGTTTAATATTGTAGATCAGTGTCAGTTAGTTTTACTTTAATTAATTAATTGCCTTAATTATCTCTCTATTTCTGTTGGGACTGCATTACCCACAATTCCTGTGGAGTGCAGCTGCTGTTTTTGTAACATTCCTGTAGTTTGAAAACATACCCCAAACTCAAGGTCAACTAACAATCTTTTTTTTTACTGTCATTCCAAATATCATTTTTCGTAATGAATGTTTTTTAGTTTGCAAATGCATTTATAACTGCATATCCACCTTTTTGTGATAAAGGATATTTTCACATCCCATTGTTTGTTCAGCACAGACTCCTCGTGCCTGGTTACTAGGCAACTGAAAGGCTGAAGAGTCATCATTACAATGAGATGTTCTTCACATGTCTCCCACAGCTGGCTGTGATTCTTTAACTCCTCACATAAGGAGAATACTACAAAGAAACACCTCCAAGCCAGGGCTGAACTGTGACTTCACTCTTTCAGGGTGTTCATGTGACTATCAGAATAAACGTGAACACCCACCACATTCAGATCAAAGAAACGTGATTCATGTTCACTCCAGGTGGGTTATAGAAGTCTTTAAGGTTCCCTTGATCACAGGGATCCTGGCTGTTGGAGTGGGAAAGTAGTGTGTATTTTGAGTGGCTCACGAGAGTGCTCGTTCAGAGGCTCTGATCCAGTGCCTTGCTCCCTTCGAGGTTCTGAGATTCTTCACTAAATGCCTAAGCTCCAGTCAAATGGAAAACGTGATCTGCTGGAGATTCACTGTCTCCACTAAACTCCAGCTGCCAGCTTTCCTGTTCTGTTGGGCTGCAGCCTCAAAGCTCTGTGCTGTAGCAACAATGCTTTATATATTATAAATATACAAAAAAAGTATGCTGTGACTAATTTTCATAAATGTCCTAGTTTAGTATAACTAAGAGTTTCAGTATAGCATGTTGAGAGTATATTTTGTTGGTGAAAAAAACTCATTAAAGTATTTAGTAACTCGTAAACAATGTGGGTAAACGTCAGTAATGTATACCAAATTAGTCATAATACAGTATTACGTGAAGTCACTGTTTTAGTTTCTCATAAAAAAGGTATGCGATCGTTTACAACAGAAATGTATGACATAAAAATATCACAAAAAATCTAACTTGAAATAACATTACGCCATACAAATAATGATAATTTACTATAACTATAATGTATACAATGTCATAGTACAGCATGTCATGAAGTCATAGAATATTATGGAATACAAATGTAACAATAAATATGCTATAAAAAAGTCAAGAGTATTGTCTGTATTAAAATGAAAGTCCTTGTCATGTCCAGAGTCCAAAGTAGTCATAGAGCCAAAGAATACTGTAAATACTTAAAGTACTAGTATAGTATCTTATAGGAAAGTCAGATACTTTTTTCATTAAAAAGTGTGTTAAGTACATTCGAATGGAATGTAATGAAAAACCCACCAGATAAGTCATGGTATCAAACGAGTCATATGGTAGTATTTCATCACAAAGCATTCTACTGAAATGTCATAATAGTATGTTATTTCACATTGTTGAAAGAAAATGTTGAAAGTAATTAAAAGTGTGACAAAGATATCTTATGTCATCCTGCTGCTTTAGTTTTGCTTTTATTTCCATATCAGTGAATGATTCCATCTTTGTCGCCCGATGTAATCATTATTACTCACACTGCAAACACATATATGATTGTATTCATTGAATTTGAATATATAATTGCTAATATATATTTTGGAGGATAACATGACTTGTCTCACAATATGAGATCAGTGTAAGTGTAAGTTGTTGTGATGTGTATACATCAATCAATCAATCAATCAATGTTTATTTATATAGCCCAATATCATAAATGTTACATTTGTCTCAGTGGTCTTCACAGTGTGTACAGAATATCAGTATGACAATACGACACCCTCTGTCCTTAGACCCTCTGTCCTTAGACCTTCTGTCCTTAGACCCTCACATCGTACAAGGAAACACTTTCGAAGAAAACCCAGTTTAAAGAGAAAAATGGGAGAAACCTCAGGGAGAGCAACAGAGGAGGGATCACTCTCCCAGGACGGACAGACGTGCAATAGATGCCGTGTGTAAATTGAAAAGATAATACATTTGCAACATAGGTAGTCCAAATGTTTGGAAATGCATGTGTGTATAATAGGAAGATGAATCCACAAGGATATCCATCCAGGACCGATGATCCAGGACCACAGCCACGACTCAAGATCCAGGGCTCGCGATCCAGGACACAGGACCGCAGGATCATCCATGACTCCGGATCCCGGTGTATATAGACACCAGAAAGAAAGAAATGTGGGGAAGCTGGGTTAATCGGAACATGAGAGTACACAGGTATAGACAGAGAGAAGGAAGAAGTAAGATGTCCCCCGACAAACTAAGCCTATATCAGCAAAACTAGGGGCTGAATCTAATCAGCCCTAACTATAAGCTTTTAGAGACTCTAGGAACAACCAACAACCCTGCATTCTTGGAACGCAGGGTGCCCTAGTAGGCCAGTAGGGTATAATGAGTTATTTAAGGTAAGATGGCGCCTGCCCATTAAGGGCTTTGTAGGCGAGAAGAATAATTAGGGAGCCAGTGTAAGGCAGCCAGAACAGGAGTAATGTGGTCCCTTTTCCTAACTCTGGTTAGTACACGAGCCGCAGCATTTTGAATCAGCTGAAGCCACTTGACTGACTTCTTGGTACACCCTGATAATAAGAAGTTACAATAATCCAGCCTAGAAGTAACACATGCATGGACTAGTTTCTCTGCATCGTTTTGAGGCAGATATGCCTGATTTTTGCAATGTTACGTAGATGGAAGTAAGCAGTCCTTGAAATTGATTTTATGTGGGCGTTAAAGGATAAATCCTGATCAAATATAACACCAAGATTCCTTACAGTGTCACTGGAGGCCAAATTAATGCCATCCATAGTTAGTATATCTTTAGATAATTTGTTTCGTAGATTCTTCGGGCCAAGTACAATAGCTTCAGTTTTGGTCGTGTTTAACATCAAGAAGTTTAAGGTCATCGACGTTTTTAAGTCCTTGAGGCAGTCTTGAACTTTATTTAGATGATTAATTTCATCAGGCTTGATTGATGAATATAGTTGAGTATCATCCGCATAACAATGAAAATGTACAGAATGATTTCTTATAATATTGCCTAACGGAAGCATATATAATGTGAACAAAATAGGTCCGAGCACTGAGCCCTGTGGCACTCCATGGCTAACTTTGGTTTGCGTGGAAGATTCATCGTTAACACGTACAACTGAGAGCGTTCAGATAGATAGGACCTAAACCAGCCTAAAGCAGTTCCCTGTATGCCAACTAAGTGCTCTAGTCTTTGCAATAGGATATCATGGTCGATAGTATCAAATGCAGCACTGAGATCGAGCAAAACAAGAATAGAGACAAGTCCCTTGTCTGAGGCTATTAGAATGTCATTTGTGACTTTAACCAGAGCTGTCTCTGTGCTATGATGTGTTCTAAAGCCAGACTGAAAATCTTCAAATAAATCATTGTTTTTTAAGTAATCACACAACTGTTTTGCGAACGCTTTCTCATGTACTTCAGGCATAACCAGTGGCGACTGGTCATTAGGGGCAGGTGGGGCACAGCCCCACCTAGTGTCAGCAGACAGTATTACATAATAATGATTACAACAAAATGCAAAAAATAAATTAAAAAATATATTATTATATATTATTATATTATATAAAATATATTTTAAGATCATGTTTAATCATCTGATTCGTCTGTACATTGCTGTTTTAGTATGTGTTCTTCTAATTAGTGTCTACAGTGTGTGCCTATTGAGCTGTTTAGAGCCATGTGGGACAAAACCTGATCCTGCCCCTCCCTCTGACTGCCTAAGTGAACGGTGACTGCAAAGACTACACTGCGCATGCAGTAGTGTAGAGTATTTTCCTATTTAATGTGTGTGGCAAAAAATAATGACCATAGGGGCAAAGTGCTGCCATCCCCACCATACGTCATCTCACATAATTCAGAGCTGATTTGCTGTAAGTACGTGTGCCGCGAAAAGTGTGGTGTGTGAAGAGGAGGAGAGAGAGCTGCAGTGAGGCGTCCTAAAACCCAGAAGTAAGCTGCGCATGGCTTCCCTCCACAAAAAAGCAACGAGATTCTATAGGATTTTAGAAAATAGATCAAAATAAGATCTGTGGGAAACAAACCTGTTAGATAAATGTACGTTTTGTTCAGCCGGATAATATCCACATGTCTACCCTACTTTTATCATTTTCAAATCCAAAATCGATTGATTAGATTACATTTATGATAGACTTTTGAAACTACAAGAAGATAAGGAGGACTTTTACAAAAAAGTAATAGAGATTTTTGTCCAGAAGGATAGGCAAATGGACTTCATCTTCATGTCAAGGTAAGACTGCAATTGTATTGAAAATGGGATCTTACTAAGAGAGAACAATTCAATATTTAAATGATAAAATTACATTTTTTTGGGTATCCTTTTGTTGAACTGTCTGTTTAAAAGCATTGAAGCATCAGACAAAAAAAGCTTTTGGAAATAATATTATAATTTGATTTAATATATTTGTAAACCTGAAGAGTCAGTGCCAGTGCCTCACCAGCCATGAACCTCTCTGCAGAAGCTCATATATAGACATCTGAGTTTTTTGTGCCCCACCACTTTTGTACATATAGAAACGCCACTGGGCATAACAAAGCTGAGTTACCAAGAGCAGACCTTCTCATGTTTTAATATAAGATGACAGCAGCATTACAATCAGAGAACAGTCACAGTAAGAACAAGAAACACACGCTTGGAAACGCTTCTATGAAATCAAACCTAAAGTAGCCGTTGAGTACAAGCTGAAAGAAAGGCACCTGAACTCTGACAGGACTCCGCTATATCTCAGGTCATATCTCAGCTGATGTCCGGCTGCATCACTGTTCGGCAGAGACCGTGGCTCAAAGCGTGGCTCAGAGCGTGGCTCAGAGCGTGCGATGGTGCTTGCAGTCGTTTCCTTTCCGATTCCTTATTTCAGAAGATCTGATTGTTGTGTAGCCCGAACATATCTCTGCAGCGGGGATCTCGTGTCACTTTCTGTACACGTTTAGCACGACACGAGCATCACATGGACAGACAGGAAGCATCAAACCAGCAACCTTTAACCACTCGTATAGCCCATCTGACACACAGCTGAGGGGGTGACCTTCAGAACTCTTATTGTAATTAATTTGTTGTTGGAACATACCCTGTCAAAAATATATTTGAATGTACACGGATAAAGACAGCAGAGAAGTAGAGCTGCTGATGGACGGCTGTTGTAGAATAATACATGCTCTGAGGTGATACATTGCAGAGTGGAGCACTGCAGAGGTGTGATCAGAGGAGCCCTGCCGGGGCCTCTGCTGTCGGGCCCCTCACAGCCTGCTAACTCTGGCTGCACCTTTCTACCTCACTGTGGTTTGAGGCCTTTGGACAAGTTCCTGTGGTTGAGGATCCAACGGAGGACTTGCCATCGCAAAGTATAGCTTTTGAAAATAATCTATACAAGTTGGATGATTCCAGAACATGCGAGCGTAAGGCCAAAGCATCTCCAAAGGACACCCAGCGCTGGGCTTTATTCAAATGGACATACAGTATATTCATGGTTCTGCAGCTGTAGTGATTTCAGGCAAAAGCTCAGCCTTCTATATCTCAACAGGAACAACAGCAAGGACAGCTAAGCTAAGTGCTAACCACTGTCTCAGGTGACATTACAACACAGTTGCTTTGTGTTTGCAGTCTTTGAAGGATGTGAGCTCTGCGCTGTACTGGCTGCTTTCTACTTCACAATTCAGAATGTAAGGACTAAGACGTGTCAAAATCCAGACCTATCCCTAAACGTAAGTTCACTATTGATCCAGCGAATGACTGGAGAGATGTGATGCTAACCTGCGCAGCAAACTGGCAAAACCTCTAAGAATGAAGGATCGTAACCTCTTGGATTTCAAACCTAAAAATTGAAGACACGTAAACACAAATGTAAAATCAGTTGAAGTTAGGACAACATGGCACTGAGGGACTATAGAGTCACCTAGAAGAGAAGCTGTATGCATTGCCTCTTCAAGCAAGTTCTCAGAAGTATCTTCATGAGAGCAGCTCTGGCCCAGGTGAGAGCAGCTCTGGCCCAGGTGAGAGCGGCTCTGGCCCACGTGAGAGCAGCTCTGGCCCACGTGAGAGCAGCTCTGGCCCAGGTGAGAGCGGCTCTGGCCCACATTAGAGCAGCTCTGGCCCAGGTGAGAGCGGCTCTGGCCCAGGTGAGAGCGGCTCTGGCCCACATGAGAGCAGCTCTGGCCCAGATGAGAGCAGCTCTGGCCCAGGTGAGAGCAACTCTGGCCCACATGAGAGCAGCTCTGGCCCACATGAGAGCAGCTCTGGCCCAGGTGAGAGCGGCTCTGGCCCACATGAGAGCAGCTCTGGCCCAGGTGAGAGCGGCTCTGGCCCAGATGAGAGCAGCTCTGGCCCACATTAGAGCAGCTCTGGCCCAGATGAGAGCAGCTCTGGCCCAGGTGAGAGCAACTCTGGCCCAGGTGAGAGCAGCTCTGGCCCACATGAGAGCAGCTCTGGCCCAGGTGAGAGCGGCTCTGGCCCACATGAGAGCAGCTCTGGCCCAGGTGAGAGCGGCTCTGGCCCAGATGAGAGCAGCTCTGGCCCAGGTGAGAGCGGCTCTGGCCCACATGAGAGCAGCTCTGGCCCACATGAGAGCAGCTCTGGCCCAGGTGAGAGCGGCTCTGGCCCACATGAGAGCAGCTCTGGCCCAGGTGAGAGCGGCTCTGGCCCAGATGAGAGCAGCTCTGGCCCACATTAGAGCAGCTCTGGCCCAGGTGAGAGCGGCTCTGGCCCAGATGAGAGCAGCTCTGGCCCACATTAGAGCAGCTCTGGCCCAGATGAGAGCAGCTCTGGCCCAGGTGAGAGCAACTCTGGCCCAGGTGAGAGCGGCTCTGGCCCAGATGAGAGCAGCTCTGGCCCACATGAGAGCAGCTCTGGCCCAGGTGAGAGCGGCTCTGGCCCAGATGAGAGCAGCTCTGGCCCAGGTGAGAGCGGCTCTGGCCCAGATGAGAGCAGCTCTGGCACACATTAGAGCAGCTCTGGGGCCTTTGTTACAGACATGAAGCCAAACTGGAAGAAGACCCTGCCGGAACATTCCCACATGCTTTTGAGACACATGGCCTGCTATATAATACATTCACTCTAATACAAAAGATAAATAGATATTAGCAAGACCTTCAAAGCCTCTGGGCTACATTCACTCTGTCAGTCCAACAATGTACAGTTCACTGACTGCCCCCCCCCCTCACTGCCCCCCCCTCTCACTGCCCCCCCCCCTCACAGACCCAGAGAACCCAGAGACCGGTTTATGGCTGGTTCTGATGCAGCTGATCTCTGTGCAGACGGGGTCCACTCCATCACTCCTCCAGTCCGGGCTTTCTTCTTCAAACATCTGGTCTTCCTTTGAACTGGAGCCACGAGACGGAGAGAGAGAAGTGACTCGCTCGTTGTCACGACAGCGTGTGGTGTCATTGGGTTCTTCTTTCTTTTGACTCTCCTGCGATGCTGATCTCAGCTGCTGCTGTTGAATGATGAACATGTTGTAAAGCATGTCAGGCTCTGGGTAGAGTTCACCTGTCCTCCCTGTCCAGGCTGTGTGATGGCCTCTATGACACCGGGGGTCTCCAGCCCCCCGCTGCCTGGCCAGCCGAGTCCTGAGAGGAGAGAGGGAGGCTCTGTGCTGTTCCTCTGTGTCCTGACTCACCAAAGGCTCAGTGAGGAACAGTTACTGTCACAGATGGAATGACAGTTCAATGTTTCCTTTCAGCATGCGCCCGCACTCTGAACAGCGAGATGCAGCTGGGGAGCTTTGACAGTGTTAACCTCTAATCATAATAATCAGCAATGTTTTATTCCAATGTGATGCTTCGTCAATATTTAAGTTTTTCACTACTCGTTATTTTCTTCCCTCTCTCACTGTCTGTCTTCTGCTCTCTGCTCACTCCTCAGTGATGGTGGGCAGGTGGGGGTTACTGGGGGAACTGGGCGCGCTCCGCAGGTCCGGCCGCACGCTG